>JACMIF010002426.1:0-11139 GCA_014805445.1 Diplogasteroides magnus | reverse complement strand
CAGTGGTTCGGGCCAAGAAGTGGCCAGGTCATGCCACTTTCTCATGTTCAAGGGCAAGCACATTCTGGTGAGTTTTCACTCGCATCCCGGTCAGTTTTCACTTTTTTCGTATCTCCGACATTGTGACATTTTAGGGGACGGCCATCAATTAATGCTTTATGTGACGCAGTATGCAAGAGCGCGACAAACCGCTTCTCTGCGCAAACGTGGCGTTATTTGGTTAGGGGAGGATTTCGTTCAAACCGATTCAAGCCTACTCAAGTGACGTCACAGTTTGCGCGGACACGCGTTTTGTCGCGTTCTTGCATACTGCGTCTGGGGCCATGTGTAGTTCGAACTCATTTTCCGGGAAAATGCCATCGCGAGCGTTTCTGGAAAACGCTCCCCCATACCATCGTGACGTCATTTCTCCGGAAAATGAGTTCCATGCACACGGCCTCTGGTCATCATGAGTTCTTTTCATACATGGGCAGGGTTCATGTCAATCTTTCGCTTGCTGATTGCCTCCAATACAAAATTTTGCAGAGTCATTATCACAAAAATTGATCAGTTTCACTGTAAAAATTGAAAAGTTTCGCTGTGCCTTATATGGTTGGCAGTTTGAGTACGAAAATGCATTCGTTATCTCTGCTTCTCCGCAGAGCGGCTGTCTCCCGCGTATGAGGGACAACAGCTCTGGGGAGCGGCAGAGATAATGAATGCACTTTCATACTCAAACTGTCAACCAGTGCCTTACATGGCATTTTCAGAGTGACTTCGTGATTTTTGACGATCCTGCCTGTCCATGTATGGTTCCTTTGCAGTTGGACTGTGGCGTGCACCCAGACATGATGGGAGTGGATGCACTTCCCGTCGTGGACGCCATCGACATCGAGAACATCGACCTGCTCCTGGTTAGTACTCCTAGGATACTGTAGAATTACGGTAGGGTACTGTAGCATGATAGAATTCTACAGTAACTAAAATATACTAGAGTCTGAGCTTCAGCAGAAGTACCGAGTTCATTTTTTTGAAGTCCGTTCAAATGACGTGTTGCTGAAAAATAACTTCTGCTGTTAGGTGGTCAAGTACGGCAGTGGCTCGAGCAGTCGGATGCTCTTCACGGAGGGTGATCGGGAGAGGAGCATGGAGAAGATTGAGGTGAAATTATCTACTGATTATGTTCGTAATTTATTTTTCGCCATTATTTGAATTGCACTCCGATTACTTGGAATAGCATTTGATTGAAATCGCTCGAAATTTCATAACCAGTCTGCTACAGGAGCTCACCTAGTTAATTCGCAATTAATAATTAATAAATTATTTAGATGATCGACTTTCACGAGCAGAAGGAAGTCAACGGCATCAGTGAGTGGTTTTTATTCATGTTTACTTTCTCTGTAAATCCCGCTATCGAGAAAGAAGATTTTTGTCAAATAGACAACATTCATACTCAAATGCGTTTTATGTTGTCATAGTGCTCCTGGGTTTTTTTTGTAATCTGGGATTTTTTTTAGTATTTTTAAAACTGTTTGATGACCCTAGTGCCATACTAGCGAAGCTATATCAAAATACGCTACTTGAACAGGGATTGCCGAAGTATAAAATATGTTCAGGATTGTGGCCGTACATGGCGGGTCACGTGCGATCGAAATTGCAGGAGTGATGATACTGTACTCAGGTGAGAGGGGATTACGGTCAATGATGCGGATGTACTGGGGTATATATTAGGGTGTCGCATGTGAATCGTTTAGTGCATACTTCATGTCTCTAAGCGGTTGTCTATGAAATGCAGACACAGCGCACGTCTGAGAGTTGGTAGAGACATCACGAAAGCCCTAAAAAGACTCGCATGCAACACCCCAGTTTACAGGGAACGTGACATTTTGAAATGGCTGTTTTGTAACTTTCTTGTACTCCTCTCAATTGCACAAAAGTTACAAAATGGTCAGTTCCAAAATATCACGCGCCTATTTACCTTGAAGACCCTAGCTTAATCGTCATTGCTTGTGATTTGGATGTCAAAAATATTCAAGACTTTCTTATTAAGGGGAGCGGAAAATTGATAACTCGACTGGTACTCTACAAGTTGGACATCTAGGGGGAAATGGGAATGGTAGCTGTAGAGTTTATACGAATAACGTGCCGATCTCTTGTTACGGTATCTGCTGCTTCAATTATCGAGAGTCATTAACAATAATTTAGTGAAAATTTACGGTCCCGATAATTCGTAAGCATTGATGGTATCTAATAGGGTTTTTCAATGGAGAAATGATTGCGACTGTTGAAATAGATGATACTTATGCGTTCGGTGAAACACAACCAATGCAGGATAATTTTCAGGTGACTTTTCCCGACTGGAGGACCGGCAGTTGTGCGCCGCGGAAATGCCTAATGTGCGACGGGATGCGCTCATTTCTGTGAGTCTCTTACTATATGCTACCGTAATCCTGTTCGTAAATATCTTATATGCCGTAACCTCAATATTCCATTCAGGAGTCGGAGTACAGAACGCAAGAAAAGAGGGACGAGAGAGCCAGGTGAGGAAACTGCGTGTTTTTAATAAAACGTTCATTATGACTTATGTTGTATCTTTTACATCTAAATAATAAAATAAGTCTGATATACACAAAAGAAGATCAACGTCCGTGAATTAGTCGATATTTGCTGGAAAAGTAAAACAAAAAAAAACAGGGACGACCGTGTAGTAAAACGCGGAAGGCTCGATGCATCCGCGAAATATTTAACGGACCTGGGCTTATTGTTCTCCGATATTTGTGTTTTTTTTCTAGTGAAGATGGCGGACGCACCGGGCGAGGACAACTCGGACATTCTCACCTTCACTCCACTGTTAGTTTTTTTCCACTGTTTTCCTTGTCAAAGCTCAAACCGCCTCCGACACTTTTTCGAAAATCGTAGTCTGAACGCTTCCACATTGCTTAATTCATTTTTGGGGTATATGAGCTATGCAGATTTTGATATATAACACTGGATCTTAGTGAAAACTATATATGACAGATTCTTACATTCACTCAAGTTTATCACTGAACTGGGATGTCGCTTTTGCGACGTTGTTGACAGCTTTTGACTCCCAGCCATCTAACTTCATTTCTAGCGGTCGTCTCACACTTCGCAGAGACGACAGCTAGGAATGAAATTTCACGACAAGGACGTCACCGGCTGTCAATAAATACAGAAAGCGACACCCTAAGATGTTCCCTTTCCTGTTGGATTTCAGTGTTTTCTTGTCGATGCACTTACTTACAATAAATCGTGTATTTTGCAGCGGTTCGGGCCAAGAAGTGGCCAGGTCATGCCACTTTCTCATGTTCAAGGGCAAGCACATTCTGGTGAGTTTTCACTCGCATCCCGGTCAGTTTTCACTTTTTTCGTATCTCTGACATTGTGACATTTTAGGGGACGACCATCAATAAATGCTTTATGTGAGCCGTATGCAAGACCGCTTCTGTGCGCAAACGTGACCTCATTTGAGTAGGGGACGATTTTGTTCAAACCGATTCAAGCCTACTCAAGTGACGTCACAGTTTGCGCGGACACGCGTTTTGTCGCGTTCTTGCATACTGCGTCTGGGGCCATGTGTAGTTCGAACTCATTTTCCGGGAAAATGCCATCGCGAGCGTTTCTGGAAAACGCTCCCCCTTACCATCGTGACGTCATTTCCCCGGAAAATGAGTTCCATGCACACGGCCTCTGGTCTTCGTGTGTTCTTTTCATACATGGGCAGGGTTCATGTCAATCTTTCAATTGCAGATGGCCTCCAATACAAAATCTCTAATTTTGCAGAGCGATTATCACGAAAATTGATCAGTTTCGCTGTTAAAATTGAACAGTTTCGCTGTGCAGAGTGACTTCGTGGTTTTTGACGATCCTGTCCATGTATGGTTCCTTTGCAGTTGGACTGTGGCGTGCACCCAGACATGATAGGAGTGGATGCACTTTCCTTCGTGGGCGCCATCGACATCGAGAACATCGACCTGCTCCTGGTGAATACTCCTAGGACACTGTAGGATTACGGTAGAGGCACAGTAGTAGGGTTACTGTATCAGGATAGTATGCTACAGTAACATACAATATACTAGAGTCTGCGCTTCAGGAGAAGTACCGAGTACGTTATTTTTTCATTTTTTAAAAGTTAGTTCAAATGACTTGCTGCTGAAAAATTTCAATGATTATATTTTGTGTCCGATTCCCTCTGCCATCAGAATATATGGAATAACGAAGCACTTGTTGGCCAAAGACACGTGAAATGGTTGAAATGTATGCCATATCGATAACTAAATGGATGCATAAACCTAGGTAATGGAATCCAAGCATAAGTGCACATTTCTGTTGTCAAATTCCTTTGGAGCGGTTGTCCATCACTAGAGAGAGACAACAAGGAAGGGGTTAAATGACAGAAATGTGCACTTCTGCTTGGATTACGTTCCCCACATAAATTCGTTCAGATCACCCACTTTGACCTCGACCACTGTGGCGCACTCCCGTGGCTGATGGAGAAGACCGCGTTCAGGTTATTTGTCTCAATTTTTTGGAACTTTCCTAGATGGCTGGAATCCCGCCACCTCTCCCTGTATGGGTCCCAACCATGTTCACGCCCCTCCCCCCTCCCCCAACATTGATTAGTTGTCCACTGAAAATAAATCATCAGGCGCTAATGAAAAATTAGAAAAGGTTTGGTCGGAAGAATGGAAGTGTTTATTCATGCGATTGATATACAGGCTTGGGCTTCTAATGACCGTTAAATATTGCAGAGGCCGTTGTTTCCTGACTCACGCCACGAAGACCATCTACCGTATGATGCTGGGAGACTATATAAAGGTACTCATATTTTTATCCAACATGTCAAGGATATTAACCTACCGAGTACCGTAGCTATTCTTGAACTTATCGTTTTTAAGCCAATATTTCTTCTCGAAGTCGCTCAGTTCTTATAAAAGTGATGACATTGTGCGCACTAAATAGGCCCATTGTTTTCATCTTCTATAAAATGTGTATTTTTGCCGTCTTGATTGTGTTTATGAAAGGAACCTGCGGCTGTTTTTATGGGGGACTTGAAGCATACTCAACGCGGGTTCGATAACTTCTGCTGTTCAGGTGGCCGTACGGCGGTGGTTCGAGCAGTCGGATGCTCTTCACGGAGGATGATCTGGAGAGGAGTATGGAGAAGATTGAGGTGGGTTATCTAATAAGTCGCTTTTCGGCATTATTTGAATTGCACTCACATTCAGATTGCTTGGAGTAGCATTTGGTTGAAATCGTTCGAATTTTCATAACCAGTGTGCTACTGGAACTCACCTAGTTCATTGGGCTATTAATTAGAAAAAAAATTATTTAGGTGATCGACTGCCACTTCCAGAAGGAAGTCAACGGCATCAGTGAGTGGTTTTGAATGTATACTTGGGTGAAAGACACGAGCGCCATGGACATTTGCGCCATAATGGTGAAATGGACACTTGCACAGTAAGCATGCTGACAATGAGAATAATAGCGTATCTGTCCATTTCACCAATACGGTGGCGCAAACCCATATGGCGTTCGTGTCTTTCACCCGTATACTTTCTTTTCGAAATTACTATCGAATTTACGATTCTCATGGCAAAATACAGTGAGTATTGCCATAATGCTCCTGGTTTTGAGATTTTTTTTTGACTTTCTGTTTTCAAAAAACCCTGGTGCCTATCAGCGAACCAATACCAAAACACGCTACTTGAACCGGGAATACCGTAGCTATGAAAACTATTTGGGATACTGGCCGTACGTGGTGGATCACGTGCGATCGAGATTGCGGGAGTGAGGATACTGTACTCAGGTGAGAGGGGATTACTAGGGTGTCGCATGCGAGTCGTTTAGTGCATTCGCCATGTCACTTCTCTCCGCGGTGCGGTTGTGTCTGCATTTCGTAGACAACAGCACCGCGGAGAGTAGAGACATGATGAATGCACTAAACGACTTGCGACACCCTAGTGATTACGGTAGCACGTCTGGATTACGGTGGATGATTCTTGCAATTCACTCGAATACTATTTTAATGTAGAAAATGCGTAAATTGTCATTGTCTACTATATCATTGTCAAGGGATCATTGAGGTTTATCAAGTAGATGATACTTATGAGATAGTTGAAACACAAATATGCCGAGTTGTTCATGTGACTTTTCCCGACTGGAGGACCGACACTTGTGCGCGGCGGATGTGCTCATTTCTGTGAGTCTATTACCGTTATCTTTCTTGGCCTACCGTAGTCCGTTCGAGAAAAAAACTTACCGTAACTCAAATATTCCATTCTGGAGTCTACATATTACACTCAACTGCACGAGAAGAAGGACGAGAGAGAGCAAGGTCAGTTTTAGAGCATTTATTCTTGACTTTCGATGAGGGAACATGTTGCTTAATGCCCTACTGGAAATGTTTCGTTAGCGAAGATAATGTCGGAGAAGGGAGGTTTTTGCTAAATTTGAATATATTAGGTCCCAAAAGTCCTTAGACTTTTTGCATTTTTGATTAAACCTGTAATATTCTCAGTATGGAGAAATTCTTGAAAGTCAAAATAGCTTCACTGTTAGTACCCGTCCACACACTATACAACGCACTACAGATGTGATGTCCTTTCAAAGAAGGAACCGGGTAATGTTGTTGCAAATTAGACCAGGTCGTTTTGAACAACAACCTTTTGGGAAACGATATCTCAATGGTAAAAAGGGTTTCGCTTATCAGCATGTGGCTACTGAAAGTGCTCGTTCTTGTCAATGTAATACGCATTTCATCTTATACGAATTTCATTCCGCGTCCATTTTCAAGGCATTTTGTTTAAAGTATGGGGCAGCGAAGCGACATTATGCGAAAGAGTGAGAGACTGAACGGATAAACAAAGCTCACAATGCCCTCCCTCAGTATTTGCAACTATGGTCATAGAAGAATACACCAACACTGTATATCCATAGCTTTATGCAGATCTCATCAGTAAAAATCACGCATGTTTTCATATTTTGCTAATTAGTGCGAATAACGATCTTTATGATTATACCTTGCCCGTTATGCGAGGTATTGCTCAGCAACTATATGTTTTTCTAATAGTACGGGTGTATATCACTATCATTAAAAATTAACAGCTTTACCCGACTTCAGCTTCAACAACAGCAGTTACATGAAGCCGATGTGACTATCGCGTTTTGCAATGTCGGTACGGCCTGATCGCAAATTTTAATTTTCTTGCATTTCTCAAAGAGTTTATGGAATTCACAGTAAATGAGTAATGGGCCAAAAAATACATGCCCCGTGCTAACAATCACGCACATAGCGCTTCCTCATTCTTTTAATATTAAAGTGCAGGGGGAAACTTAATGCGGCGGATGACGCAATAGCAGGGCAAAGTCATTCGGCCATAATATGCGAAGGCGATAAATCTCACCATTTAACAATAGTGAATGGGGATACTCAATTAATCAAATATTATACCTTTCATCAAAATCTCTTAGTTTGCCTTGAAAGAACGCAAGCGGAAACGAAGTCGGAGAAAAATGCGCTTAGGAGGCATTGCATCTGCGATTGCAGTTCCGAAGCGAGTGAGAATATATTCATGATATTTGGAGGGGATAATAATTAGCCACTGCCCACCACCAAGGTACGCACCGATAATTAGCTGATTGGTTCTAGACTTCGTGAAGCAACCCCAAAGTTTAGCTCGAAAAAGTCTAAAGACTTTTGGGACACCCTAATATTACGCTTGTTAGACGAGAATTCATGTGATTAACATTTTACCGTAGAGCGCATCGATGTTATAGAAATGGTGTGGCAGGAGACTGACAGTTTAGAAAATGTATTTTCAAAGCCTTTCTTGTTCCAGATTCACCTCGATGAGATCGTTGGAAGGGGCGGTCGATGTCTCATTCCCGCATTTGCATTGGGGAGCAACAAATTATTGAATTCATTGAATGACAGGTTAGGGAGTCACGTATTAGGTTCAACGGAGCAACAAATTATAATTTCGTTCAGGAACTGTTGCTAATTCTGGACGAATATTGGGAGGCGCACTCTGGTCTGCACGATATTCCTGTATACTGTAAGTGCTTTTTCCCCATTTCACCTGCTATTTCGGGATGCATGCCAAGGTTTCCAAATCGGTAAAAAGTTTCTCATTCGTCTGATCTCTGCGGAGCTATTATCTAACGAATGCAGAGGCAATAGCTCTGCAGGAATTAGACGAATGAGAAATGCACTTTTTCATCGATTTAGAATTCCAAGCACGTGCTACAGGTCCGATGAGACATGTACCCTTTCGTGATCTATGATCCGTTGCCTGTTACTGTAACTTGTATTACGGTGGCTGCCCGCAATGGTGCCATCGTTCTCTCCAACAATCACAATCATGACACACTGATCAAATTCAATCGATATGTAACGAATTGTTGCAAAACGATTGAATTGGAGACGAATAGATGTTCGCACAAATCCTAAATATTTGTAATTTTTCTGAAACGTAGCTGCGACGGGTTTCGACCAATTGCTTCAGATGATTCCTCCCTCGCGAAGACTGTAAATGTTGTAACTTGCATCCCAGTAGCAATAGCGCCGTCATTCTCCCTAACAACGACATATGCTCCAGACTGATGAAATTCATTTTATCTAACACTGAACACAGATGAAGACGAATTGATGTTTCTACAAATCTGAAATATTAATGATTTTCATGAAACATAACTGCTACGGGTATTGACCAATTACTTCAGATGCCTCCTCCCTTGCTAAGAAGTGCATGGCAGTCTATCAGACGTTCGTTTCCTCTATGAACGACAGGATTCAACGGCAGATTGCGACGAACAATCCCTTCGTCTTCAAACACGTCTCTAACCTCAAGGTGGGCTAGAATTGTTATACATCCGAGTGGGGTATATGGGCTCTCTTACCAAGGCTGGCACAGTTATGCCGCATCACTACAGGTATGGTGTAGGGTACGGTAGTGAAGTCTGCATCTTTATGGTCAGCTGGGCTACTGTATGTGTGATGGACCGCAATCCGTACAGAAGAACCGTGCTTATCCCTTTGAATTGAACCAATGTGTGAGAGACAAGTGACAGAGAGATACTATCACTAGCCCAACCGACTTTTTCCTCCTGGAAAAAGTCGGTTGGGCTAGTGATAGTATCTCTCTGTCACTTGGGCGTAAACACCGATTAGGTATGAGCCTTACCGTATGGGGTCCTACCCGTGTGTCTACGGCATAACTTATTTAGATTTGTATTTGTTAGTTTATTGGGAGTGAAAGAAGAAAAGGATTCAAAAGGTGGCCTCATATTCCCTTATACTTTTTGCCTGAAACGTAGCACTTTCGGGTTTGAATCGTGAGAAGTGGTCTGGTACTTGATTGATCTCCTATCGTATAGATTATAATTTTATTTTTTCTACTACAAACAGCTAGAAAGCCACTGATAAAGCTGTTTGGCTCTATTTAAAGTGTGTGCCTGAAACATAGGTCAACCGGGGTTGCGAATATTTTCCGTTGCAGGTCGGCTACATTTCCTTCTCCGCTCACCCGGATTTCGAGCAGACGTCGACGTTTGTGAAGGCACTGAGGGCATTTGGTGAGTTTGAATCATACATCGAACTTTAGAAAATGAATAAGTAAATGTAATAAACAAGTAAAAGAGGTCTCTCTTTTCTCTTGGGTAGAAGTCACTCATTCGTTAGAAAACACGGCGGTTGAAAATGCAACGGGTGTTTCGACATGTAATAGTTCACAATGACGGCAGGATGTTAGGAGCAAATTTACCATTCACTCGCGCCTACACAACAGTTTTCAATTATGAGTCATGATTCATCACCCATCATTTTTGTGTTCCCCCTTATCATAAATTCTGAAATCTATAACACCTGCAATTGTTCCCCGCCATCCGCCTTGATTATTCAATCCAATCGTTCACACTTTTGCAGATCCTCGTCCATGGGGAAATGCACGAAATGAACAGACTGAAGGCTGCGATCCCTCGACAATTCGAGGACGAGAACATTCCCATCAAGGTATACTGTAGTTATTGATTGATAGGATACGGTAGTTATTGTTGGATATCATGGCCAACTTATTTGTACATCTAACAAATACCGTTCATACTGATGAGGCCAACTGCCCTGGGAGCGGCTCATTGTTTAGAGAAAATGGACGAAACACCGAGCCACATTATTTTCAAGTAGATATCTGTTTATCTTATTGGTTATTCGGATACGGTAGTTATTGATTGATAGGAACCTGCACTTTTTCAGGAGCTTGATTGATGATCAAAAACAAGGCACGGGCTACAAAGAGCTAGCGACGCTCTTTCCTCTATGAGAATGAGAAGTCTGAAGAGGAGAATGGAGTGGAGGGGAAGAAGGAGGAATAATGGATGCTATAACTGCTTATTTCCATCCCACCACCACTGTTTTTCGTTGTTTGCGTTGCAGAAACGTTGAGATAGTCAATGCCTGTGATTACTTTGCCGTTGTTTCGTTCTTGTTCAATCTCATATCATTTCAATTAACGAATGACTCAGGGTTAAAGGACCCCTCTGGTGAATAATTTGGAAAATACAGAAACGCGATTTGCGTGTTGCACACTCGCAATACGGTAAGAAATAATCAAACTTCTTCTCTTCGATTTTCCGTTGTTGCGAACTTTCTACCCGTTTATTTATATCTTTGAAACCATTGTAAAATCACGGAGTCAATGCGGGGTGGCGAAATGCGATTGGAACCGACTCGGCGGAAAGAAAAGCGGAAACGCGGAAAGCATAAAATATTTTTTGAATTCCCGCAAGTTGCCTGAAGTCTTTCTTACGCTTTCCTGCCGTGTAGAAATTTTTAGACCATTTTCCTTTGGTAGATACACACATTAGCACCATCCGTATCGAACTGCGCAACCAGTTTATAAGAGTTGAACATTCACCAGAGGGGTCCTTTAAGGCAATATATTGAATGTTTTTATGAAGGAAAATATAGCCAAAAGTAGAAATTATGTTAGACACTAATTTTTTTCGAAAACAATGTTTGTTGTTGTCGTATTGTATGATTGTCTTTATTGCTAGTTGTTGAAATTGTTCAAGATGCGTGAAAAATAACCGATTAAAGAATATTCACCAAAGATTTTAATATTTGTTCATGAGCAGTACTAT
>JACMIF010002425.1:6687-18135 GCA_014805445.1 Diplogasteroides magnus | reverse complement strand
CCCCATATCTCCTTGTAAAAAATTCGAGGGGATTAGCTAAAGGTAGTTTTAATGTTCACTCGTCATGGGCTCTTCAACGATACATAGTAGGATCGAAAACCTCACCTTAGGTCCGCGACCTTCCCTTGTAAAGTCACTGATAGCGACACCCTAGTGTGAATTGCTGAATAATTGATCACCTTGATCATTTCCTTCTGATGTTCCATCTTCCCGACTACTTCCGCTCTCTTCAGTACAGTATTGACCACAGCAGCGAGGCCTAGATACCAATAGAGTGATATTGTAACATGTGCATTAGTGAAGGAAGAAAGAATGGCAAAGGGAATTCCATCTATCGGTTCTCTCTATACAGTCGTGTCAAAGCACTAGAGACGACTGGGTGAATGAGGGCGCTGAGAGAAGGAATGCGCTTTGCCATTCTGACTGCCTTTACTACTGTGCAAAGTTACCGTACCTGTAGTCACGTCAAACTGCATCTGTGACGCTCCCTCGGCACTAAATGTAAATTCATAAATGCAAAACGCTTGAGCACAAGGTTGAACATTTGGGCCGTAACGATGAAATGGCTAGATACACCATCATTCTCTAGTCAGTGTTATTACGGCGCAAGCGTGCATTTCCCCATTATGGAGCAAATGTCCGCGTCTTTGACCCTTAGCGCAAACCTGAAGTGAGCCCCTTCTATAACATCGTGCAGAAGAGTGTCTCCAGCGGCTGCGATCATCTTCCTGAATGAAACCAAATAATGTAAGCCACAGAACGAGGTAAATATAGAGAAACCATTCGGTGTTTTCTTTTTTTGTTGTTCTTTATTGTAATAAATAAACTTCTTGCGGACCTCCGGCAACCATACTCATCCCATTACTGTTCAAATATTATCTTGCATTGGTGGAATAAATGAGTTTAAAATTAAATTAAAATGAATGGGGTGCCTTACTTATGAGTACAGTTCAAAATGTTGTGTCAGTTCTATACCCGGAGGAAAGAGGTGTCTTAACGAGCAGAAATACATTTGTTCCCACACTTACATCATGAGCACCGACACTGCCGGTCTGCACAACTTCTCTGCAGTTGTCGTGAGAGCCGTTCGAACACGGAGAAGGAAGGGGCAGAATGATGAGGAAACCTCTCGATCGACCGCACGGAGGAGACCGGAAGGTGATCTCCTTAAGAGACACTTTTAATCGACGATTCGATAATGTTCTTTAAAGAAATTTAATTATTTTATTTGTGCAATTTCTAAATACCATCATACAAGGCGTGGTGTGTTCTTTCCCGTTTCTTCCCCGTAGACCTCTATTAGACGTAGATTTTAAGAACGGATTCAGTAAACTTCCTACTACACCTAGTGAGTATAGTTACTGTACAACTGTTCTATTCTTCACCATTTATCTGCCATGTATGTCTCAGCGAGTTGTCGTAATTGTGCACTCAGACTCGACACAATTCCTGTCGCCATTTGCTCCCACATGTGCTGAAAATGGTTTATACATTTACAAAGAAAATAAAAATTCGTCAAGCCTCACCCAAACCCAAACCAGAGGCTATATCCACGTTTATTCGCAGGCAAAAGTTCTAGGATACGGGCCCAGAGCTAACCCATCGCTGTCAAATGCGGATAGCCGCATCACCCGCATCCCTCGTCTCCGAGGCGATGCAGAATGGGGGAACGTCCAAAAGATGCATCCCCCCCATTCAACGTCGAAAGGCGCACGTGATGGGTTAGCCTCTCACCTTGTACATGGCTCTTGACTCTGTGAGTTTCCTTCTCAAATCGCTTCTCTCTTCACTCTCATCCAATGATGCCACCATCTCAGTCTCTCCCCAGTCATCAATCGATGCTTCCAGGAACCTATAACAAACATTCTTGCATATATAAGACGGATTCCGCCCGTTGAATACAGGAACATTTCCGTCCGCGATCATGTCAAAGTATTTATGGGCCGTTGCAGAGAGAAATACGACAGCGGGTAGAAGATCAAACGTCAGAAGTTCCGCAATCCAACCAACAAGACAGGATATTTGCAGTATTGTGCATTTCTGCCAGATAAAAATATACTATTTAAAAATAATACCGCATCGCATTCATGATTTGCGGGAATGGCGTATCCCACGGGGAACGGGCCTCGTTTGAAACAAGTACAAGACGACAGCGGAAATCATCGATGAGCAAAACCTATAAATATAATTTTTTAATCAATAAAAATGATATGCGAACAGCTCAGTGTATAGAGATATTTGCCGAAATTCCGAGTCAATTTCTATTCAACTTTAATTGCTACACTAGGTGCGTACTAGTGTTGGCAGTTACATGGCTTAAATAGGTTATGTTTCACGAAATCAATATCTGCCAAGATCGGCGAAACATAACTGAATTAGCATTCTAACTGCCAACTCTAGTGCCTACAGAAATATGCCATTTCAACCATAAGCACATACCTGCAGATCGACAAACATTCTTCTCGTAAGAGGACAAGGAAGACCCTTGGCCCGTCCCCGAAGAGCGAGGAGGAGGCCCACGAAGGAGTCGGCTGCATCACACACAAGTAACTGCAAATATATATCCATTTTTACCTAACAGAATTGTAAATTATTGGAACCTACTTAGCAATATTGTTATTCTCTCCCCTTCCCCACACACTTTCCATAGCTCCATTTCTCTTACCGCTTAATTTCTTTCTAGTCCTATTACTTGTATATACTATCAACTGATGGCCTCGTTGTCATCTTTCTATCACGCTTGCCTTCAATAGTATTGCATCGCCATTATGATTTATCCCAATGTACGATTTCTTACTCGCAAGCGATAAACTTATTATTATTGCAATTCTGCTCTTCTGAGGACTATCTGAATGCTGTGAAATGCATTTGGAACAAGGCCCAATTGATAACATCCAAATCTTTTTTCTATGGCCGAAATCTCATTCCAGTCAGATAGTCTCTCTTTGATTAGCTGAAAGAGACAAGAGCATCATGGACACGTGCGTCATAAGGGTCAAATGGACAAGTAAGCAATCAATCCGGGGTTCAAGTGTCCATTTCACAGGGGAACACATCATTTGCGCACACTGTGCAAATGTTCATTTGCGCACGACTTGTGCACAATTGATGTGATCCCTTTCACCGTTCACCGTCCTTTAACCGTCATGGCGCTCCTGTCTTTCACCCCTTCTGCTATCCTTACCGGATCGGCCTCTTGCAGGGGTTCGATTAGTCTGTGATTCCATCTCGATTCCGACGAGAGAATGTCATCGATGCGCGAGGAGCAGGCCATATTTTCAATTACCTATAAATGAAAACGGTTAAAACTACTGTAAGAGATGTCATTAACCAGTATGATTGCCAATTTAACTACTTCAGGGGGTTATGTTTCAAGGCTACTATATATTTGAAGATAAACCTCCTGTGAAACATAGCTCATAAAGTAGTCAAAAACTGTCATCCCGACTAACCAGCCATCGTTTCCTCACTCCTTCCTCGCAAAGAACTGACAAAGCATTGCAAGATCCCGCACACAATTCCCACTCTGAAATGCGAATACCGAATAATTTCAGAGCACTTAGCCAACATTGATTGGTATAGATTCAGCAGGGCATTCCCTAAGAAACTACACAATTAGGGCAACCGGCAAACTCATCGTGGACTGTTAAGGAGAGGACGCAATAAGTTAGAAGACTCTCCATTTCGGGTCCCGCAAACATGAATCTCTGGAATAAAACCTTGTCGCTGATCCTCAAACGAAATGAGTTCGTCAATCAGCCGAGAAAAGAGACCAAGATCGTCAGAATACTCCGCAGTACTCAAGAGAGACTTCGCCTGAAGAATTGTGCACATGACATTATCCTGTCTCCAGTCTAGTCTTGGCAGAATTAATCCCCAAAATGCATTCTATCTCCCTGCGCACTTGTTAACTCGGTTGTTTCTGGCGCAGAGACATGACCGCGCGATAGAGAACATAGAGAGATGGAATCCACTTTGGGAATCAATCTGCCAATACTGCTATGATCATTTACCTTTTCCTTGGCAAGCTCACAAGTAAGCCGTGTGAATTCGGCGTCCGCCCCAACATCAGCCGTCTGTTGAAGAAACTAATTACATTTTTTGCCACGATAAAGATCAAATAACGGTACTTTTGCTGATACCCCGACCTGTGTATTGTAAGCTACTGTAGCATACGGTCATGCTACAGTAACCCTATTACTGTACCGTTACCGTAATCCAACAGTAACCTACACAATATACAGTAGCCTAGAATAACCTACAGTACACTAGTGTCCGGGCATCAGTAAAAGTTCCCTTACCAGTTTATCAAGTACTGGCTGTAGGATCAATGTAAAGACGTGCGACGAATGACGCATCCACAGTATCAACTTAACAGATTAAAATTATTAAAGGAGCTGTCCCACGAACTTTTTCGAGTATAAACTGGGGGCGCAGCTAGATCGGTTTCCTCGAAAAAAGAGGTTCTACGTAGGTTACACATTTTTACGACTTGTTCCTGATTTGCCACAGTGCAAGGAAGTTTGAAAATTACTGTAGTTGAACGGATCTTTGATCAGGGAGGAAGGGAGTAGAGAGAGGAGAGAGGAGACGAAGAGAGGATGAGAGATCGGTAGATCAAGAGAGAGGCCAGAGATAATGGGAGGAGGGGGCAATGGGGAAGGGGCTCCGTGTTGGGAAGAGAGTGTGACAGGAAGAGAGGGAACAGAGAAGACAGCGTGGATCTACCGTAATTATTGATACTACAGGTTTATCGCGGTAGGAGTGAAATCGTTCAAGTTTAGATATTTGAATATTTGACTGAAGACCGAGGAAATTTTTTGAGAAGATATTGCTTTGCTAAAGTGATGTTGAGACTCAACAGAACCACCTAACACGAAGAACAAAGTTCGTGGAACAGCTCCTTTAAGACAAGAAAAACAAGTTTACCTCCAAACTTGAGTATGGAAGGCAGCAATAAGTGCATTTTTCTGTCATATAATTTCCTCGGAGCGGTTGTCCATCACATGGGAGAGAGAACCGCTCCGAGTGAATTAGTAGACATCCAGGAAAAATGTACTTCTGCATTGCTTTCCATGCCTTACTGCCTAGATACAACGGATGGGAAAGCTCAAACCTGCGAGAGGAAGTATTCTGGATGATTAATGTCAGCAGTCTTGCGTGTGCCGTAGAAATGGAAGTGAAATCTGAACGGAGCAAGTGTGAGTAAGAACGCATACGTAAGAACCGAAAAAGCGCAATTTATTTTTCTTCCCGCCTCGACTGCTCCCTTTGAAAGTCCTTTTCGGCCCAAACAGTAGTAATACAGCTTGTTTAGTACATATATAAATCGCAAAAGAGTGTTCAGATTATGATCTCGAACATTGCCGGTGGTACTCCTTGGGGAGGGGATTCAAGGCGTAGTCACCTTTTGAACGCCGAAAGTAATTTCGACGACGCTCACACGATCGTCATCACCCTGACTGGACTCTGCTTCGTAGTGTGCGCCAACTACCAATAAACCACATCAGGCGAACGCCTGCTCACTCCAATTGCGGCCAGACATCAGACCATGATGCCGCACTTCGGTATAACATGAATTTTCACTGTTGATTATGAAACTTTAGTCTCTAGGCACGCACGGTCAGATTGTCAGTATGTTATCTTTCTATCTTTATTACTCTCCTCGAAGGATTGAGGGGTCAAGTAAGTGGGAGACGGGGACGAGTACACACTCATTCTGATGGTCGTCCGTTCATCCGAGGTAGCACGAGCGGTCTAGACGCTGATTCTGCACGGGAGCCTGGTACTGGTTGTTGCCAGCGATTCCGTTTCCCTTCAGGTCGTAAGGAAGGTTGAATCCCCGGTTGCCGTAGCCTCCGTTGTATCCGCATCCCCCAGCATATGCAGAGACTCCTCCGTTGTTGGGCGCTCCAGCGTAGGCCGTTGCAGGTTAGAGTTGTGAGAAAGCCAATTCACGGACTCTCACTAGCAAAGTGCATTTGTCGGTTGCCAAATCTTCCATTAACCTGCGTTCTATCAAATGAAGCATCCTGCGCATCCCCCCATCCCTTACAGAACCAGGGTGCAATTGCTAATCGGCCGGCCTAACAGTCCGCCGACAGGACCACCATCCCTTATGGATAATCCACAAATCCCGGAATAAAGCAAAGCGCATACAGTATACCCCCTTCTCTTGTACCAGTCTAAAGTTATCGCACTTGCTGTCACATCATTAGCGATGCAAAATAAATAAATAAATAAATAAATAAATACCTCGATGCAACACGCGAGAAGATAATCGAGCTGAGATATTCTGATGTCTCTCTACTGTCTGCCACTGCAAATATTTAATTTAATTCACAATTAATAGAATTTTCCAATACTTTTTCGTTGAACGGCGAGTGAAAGCAGCGACGCTAGAGAACAGGCTTCGGCAATTTCGTTTCTAAACAACATGTATTAGTGTGTATCCAGCTCAATAGATCATGGATATGTCTTCGGAATGACAGTGATAAAGTAGTATAAGCATGAATGCAATCAATACCTGAATGCTCGTTCATCCTTTCCATCTGACCACGGCCAACCCATCCTGTCCATACTCTGCAAGAGCCGTTCATCAAATCATTGCATCAATCGATTGTGATACAAACCACCACTTGCATTAAACATTACAACTATCACTTCATTTTTTTTGTCGCAATCGGTCTGTTTCGTGTCCATAGTTCAAAAGGTGGTGGAATCGGGGGTCAAAGGCAGGTCGGTGGGAAAAAATTTGCCCACAGACCCGGTGGGGGGAGTGAAATGAGTCCTTTTTGGGTGAATTTTCACCCGGGCGGGTCGGTGTAGGCCGATTTTGAGACCGAAAAGCGGGTCGGTGAGGTCGAAATTGATGACCCTTTTAAACTATGTTCGTGTCCCTAAAGAAGTACTGTGCTTTTTTCGCTCGAAATTAAGTGAAACGTTGCTTTCAGCGAAGAATGGCAACAATAGTAAATTGCGAAAAATGGAAATGGATACCTTCTCAATCTTCTCCTTCGCCCATTCGGCAACCTTTTCTTCAGCAGCGATCAATTTTTTGTCAAAGATTTCGATATCATCCGGGCATGTCTGCAAAGAGAATATTTATCGTATCAGTGCTCACAATTTGGGAACGGAACCAAGCAGAAGTGCACATTTCTGTCGTCTAATTCACTGGGAGCGGTTGTGTCTCGAACGTGATAAACAACCGCTCCGAGCGAATTAGATGATAGATATATGCACTTCTGATTGGGTTCCGTTCCCTAAAAAGATATGTTTTTACCTGCATAATAATGTTTCTGTGATTAACTGCTTTCTCCAGATTAACGCGAACTCTTTGAACATCATTCGATTCCAACGACCGCACGACAGCGTCAAGAAGATTTATCGATGCAATTTTGCATCTGCAAGTTAACATAAAGTAACTAGTTTGTCAGAAGAGCATACAATTAGAAAAGGAGAGAAAAAGCCTATACACACTTTTCAATTCGTACGATTTTGTCTGTGAACAACTATGTAAACAACTTCACATATGCCATAAGAACTAAATTCATGTTAATATGGAAAATCCAGCAACTGTTTCTATCAATTCCAGCACCTACCTTAGCTCCGAAGCCTTCTTCGTTTTCTCGTTTATGATTGAAAGTTTGTCCAGTACTTCGGGACAATGCTAAATATTCGCTTCGTCACCGTTTTCGAAACACGCAAAAATACAAATAATATGTTAATAATAATAACCTTTGTAGTTACATCAATGACATTCCTAGCCGATAGTTTGTACTCGGCAAGTTGAGCCAGAGCCTGAATAGCGAGATGATTGCAAAAATGAGGGTATACAAGGTTTCCTAAATCGGTTTGTCTGATCGCCTCGAGATGTTTTGTATCGACACGTAAACAACAGTTACGGATATTAGACGAATGATAAATGCACTTTACTACAAATGTAGAAACCCTAGATTATCCTTTGAACGTACTTCCGTCTTGGTTCGCCGCAATTCCGATTTGACGTTGTTCAAAGAATCAATTTTGGAAGGAAGTGATTCCTCAATAAGGGCGATGCTCTCGTCGACGGCGGTCGCCTTTGCATCATACTCGATGGAAATTTGGTGAAGTTCCTGCAAGCATGAAATCAACCTAACTGTTAACTTTAAAATCCAGTCTAGGACAGGGTCAACACTGGGCAGTGTAATCATTTGAACCCCGGCAGAGCTATCGGGAGAGCGAAATTTGCACAACTAGTGCATTTTGCGACTAATAATAAGTGGAAAACCCAACAAACTTTGAAGAACTCCTCCGCTGTAGGCACGTTAATGCTCCGCAGACGCTCTCTCAGTCGATCCAACTACAAACAAGTTAAATTCTACAAATTAACATTCATAATAGGGTGTCGCTATCAGTGACTTTAGTGCAATTGTCATTCGCCCAATCTCCACGGAGCCGATGTCTATCACATCAGAGATAACCACTCCGCGGAGATTGGACGAATGACAATTGCACTAATGTCACTGATTGCGACATCCTAATTCATAACACTAACCTCTTCGTTTCGCGTACTCTCAAGCGTCGACATAAAAGCAGTAGAAACCGGACATGCAATACCAGCCAATAACCTATGAAGATAAATCATTCAAAAAGCGATAAAAAATGTTAAGTTATCTAATGAGAGGAAGAACAGGAAAAACAATAAATTGTTGCGCAGAGTGCATGAAAATCAAGTCAAAGAAGCTAATTCGGCCTTGCAATGCAACGCTTTTGAACCGGATAATTTACAGGCCGAATTGATTAAGTTTTTGTGCAAACTACACCACAGCAATTTATTTGCTTTTCCAAACATTTAGTTGATCTTAAAGATTAGAGAATTCTCACAAGTCTTACTAGTCAAGACTTGTAAGTATTACTTCAGGCATTCATCGCTAGAGATATATTCATTGATCAAAAAACAATTCCAGGTCAAAATTGCACACTTGTAGAAAAGTTTGTTTACCAACTGCGGATACTGAACAACAAAAACTTTCAACAATCAAACAGCACGATAAAACAAGTAACATACAATTTATAAGTGGGTGAAACCGATCTTACACTTGTTTCACTTCCCTAAGAAACTCAATCATTGCACGTATCCTCTGTGTGCACTCTTCTTCTCCAAAGAATTCCGTCAGTTCGCCAATTGGAGGTCCGCTCTTTGCATCGATTAGAGCAATACGCAAGACCCCAAGCAGTTGAGGATATTTCAGGCCGATTTGCGAAGCGCATTCCTGACAATTCACCATAATTGATTATTTGATTTAAAAAAATAGGTACTACTGCTAATGACCAGACTGTGTATTGTCGGTTACTGAAGTACACTATTCTACTACTACTGCTGTACCCCTATTGTAATCCAACAGTAATCTACAGCATATTACACTAGCCTACAATAACATACAGTAACCTAAATACACTAGGGTCCGGCCATAGGCAGAAGTTCCAAATTTTCTTACCTTGAGAACGTCCAAATCCCATGTTTTCCTCTCGAACACCTTTTCCAGCACTAAAAGAGCCATGTGCTGGGGATAGTTCTCCAGAAGCTATAAAAGTAAATTAATGAAACTCGGACCAAAGTGACAATCTCACAGCTTGTGCATTGCGCGGTCTTGTGAAGAAGAAACTGTATCGACCGCGGGTAAGTTGTGAGAGGAATGCAAACTTTTCTTCCTGAATTGAAAACATGAGCGAAAATCATCCGCACTTCGTTAGCACGCTTCTAATGTAGCGTTCTTCGCACTGGTCGAAAATGTTCCTTTGCACTATTGAAACATGTTCGAACAATGCAAAAGAACGTAATGCATAAAGGGCCCTTCTATCAATAGAATCGGACGAGTTAAACGTTTACTACCCAGCGTCCACCCAAAATTGCCATTTCGAACAAACAGCGGTGCAAAATGTTTCCCACTCTACTAACATAATGTACTTACCTTGGCTTTCAGAAATTCAACCACTCTCTGCAGGTAATTGTCACTGATGTCCGGTTCCAGAAGAGGATAATCCGTCTTCAGACGACCACGTATCTGCACATCAACCATGAGCATTGGAGTGTATGGAGCTTATTTTGGAGGGCAAGTCTTGGCTCTGGGACGACACGGCGAGTCTACTGACGTTGAGGCCGAATGCAAGAACGCGACAAGCGCATTGTCAGAAAAAACGTGACGTCATGTGGTTTGGGGGGGAGGGGTAGTGGTTTGCAGAAATCCCCCCTATTCTTATTAAGGTTCCACGTTCTTGCAGTGGGCTTCTACTAGAGGGTGAATTCGAGGGAGGGATAGGTACTGTATGACCTCACACATTTATTATAATTGGTTCACTTACTATAGGTATTAGATCCTCGTTTTTAGAAGCTTGAAATGCAGCTGCTCCGTAGGATTCCAATGATTCCGCATCAAGCTGCAAAAGAGTATGTTGAACCACTATCGCTTCTAGAAGAAGAGGAAGAGATGGCAAATCAAATATTGCCGTCCAAATGATTTTGCCCAAAATTACAATATCTTCAATAAGTAGTACAATTCGTGGTATCACCAGTCTACAGTACGGCATACAGTATTAGCCATTCACAGCCTCTCACTTGTTTCGCGTCTCTCTTGTCTTAGTGTGTCTATTCACTCTATAGTGATGAGCTCATGTTAGGTGGTACAAGAACAAGATCGTCACAGCTCACCATGAGATTTCGTCTTCCAATATCCTCAACGTTGAACTGCCGCACCATCTCGTCCAGCGTATATAATTTTTCATTGTCGAAGTTGCTGATACCGCTGCCGTTTCGTACCTATAATGTGATATAAAGGAGATTATAGGAGTACCGATACGTGGACTGTCTTAATCCCGCTCTCCCGGAATTACTTTCACACTTCGGCATTTTCCTAGAAGATCGGAGGCCGCCCTCTCGGCAAAAATTAGCGTGTGCGGAAGAGGGAGGCGGGACGATGTAGCGGGGGTAGGGACGGAGGGAGGACCTTCTGGTCTGTTACCACAGTGGTGAAAGACAGGCGAGCCGTAATGGTGGAGTGGACCATACATGGGCAGTATCGTGAAAATTAGCGAAGTCAATCTGCAAATGTCATGGGAGGCACTCTGCAGAGCGAAAAATCTCAATTTTTAGTTGAAATTGGCAAATTTTCTATATAGGCACTCTGCAATTCCCTCACTTTTTAATGGGCACTCTGCAGGAAAAATTTGAACACGAACCCTGCCCATGCATGGAGTGGACACCTGCTCATTGCTGGTGACTACAGCAATGGCGCATCTATCCATTTCACCATTATGGCGCAAGCACCCATGGCGCTCCTGTCTTTCACGCCAAAACGAACCAGGAAGCTCAAGACTGCACTTGGCAGGACGCCTTGCTCGTGATCATAGTAATCAGCGTAATATACACTAATATTGAAGAGATACGGTAATGGTAGAGTAAGGGAACTG
>JACMIF010002424.1:0-18136 GCA_014805445.1 Diplogasteroides magnus | reverse complement strand
CCAGCAAGTCTGGTAAAAATCATGTACAATGTACTACTTAAGTACTCTCCGTTGCGGGTATGCACGTCCCTCAGTGAAGCCTGCTTCTTACTGTAGAAAATCCCAAACATAGCAAATTTTGACATTTTCGAGCCTTAGAAAAAAATTTTCTCGAAAAGGAGAGGGCTGCCGCACAAATTGAAGGTGGGTTTTTTGGTTTCCCCCCAAGTGCTCTCGAAAGATATACATGTGGAATGAATCCGCCACCTCCGGTCCAAAACCGTCCATTGTCAGTCTGATTATGAAGTTCATATTGTTCGATTCTCATTCATCCAATTGTTGCAGGCTGTTCCGCTTCTATTCAAAACGATGACTCACATTACCAACGAAGAATATATATTTTATTAATTTACTAGCAATCGCTCGATAGTTTCAGCCATGTTAATGATCGTATCTCTTGTAAGAACGACGATGATTGATGACTATTTTTTGGATATCAGTAGTTTCCCAGCCCGGTTAGAAAAGTGTTCATGTTTCAGTTTGATTACCCCGTCTCACTATACTCTTGCTGATAGCTAAATTTTTATCGTTCACAGAGACCAAATTCAGCTGACTGATTTTTCTTCATTGAATGGCAAATGCACCACATTGTTGTGGCACAAATATAATCATGGTGAGAAAAGGGATTGCCCTCTTGAATAAGGGAAGTTTTCGATCAAAACCTGCTGTTGCCTCGGCAATCTCTATTTCCATTTTCATCCAATCTCGTCCTTCACTTTCGTTTGTCTTTGGACGTTCACTCTCCTATCGATGCTTCTCAATTTGTTGATACTCATTCTTCTGATATTCACACATGGATCGGCATTGGATGAGCAAGATGAAGAAGAGGAGGGGACAGGAGAGAAGAGGGGTGGACTCGAAGGTAAGAGTACTTCAGTCCACACTAGGGAACATATTATGGAATTTCTAACCTCCCCCAAGCTCGTCGGAGCGTCAGTCTGTCATTTCGATAGACAACCGCCCGGTAGGGATAGCTGAAGTTAGAAATTCCCTAGTTCCCTAGTCCACACATATGAAGCCTTCAGGTCTGCTGTATGAGAGGATGCAGGAACAGGCAGAGGAAGAGATTAGAAGGGCAGCTCCTGCAGAGAAACCGAAGAAAAGGCCAGTGGCAACTCAATATATGATTCCAGGTAAAACTATTAGCTGTAGGATATCACATTATTTGATTGAGGTCCCCAGAATCCTCTGCCTGGCAGATCCTATGATGGAGACTACTTTCCCGTCTTTCCATTCCACAATCAGTACAGTGGAGGACTTGATTTGGATCCATCTATCTCTCGAGTTGGACATATTTCTTACAATCGCAATTGTCCATAATTTCAGCACATTGGAGGCGATCTCAACATTCCCGTTCCGTCATGGGGCATCCTCGACATTTACGGAAGATTCTTTAACAGAATTCATGACACGACGACCAAGGTCAGTTACAGGGGGTTCTAAATCGGTAATTTTGCCATCATTATTGTCCGCCGCGCAGTTGTCTCACCCCCCTGATAGACAACAGCGCGGAGGAGAAGAGTGACGACAAATTTACCGATTTAGAACCTCTAGTCAGTTCATGTTTCGAATGAGTCAGATGTTGCCCTTTCACAGATCGGATACATGAACCATCCCGTGAATATGCTTGACTTGGACCCGAAGGATCTCGTCGAATTGATGAGTGATCCCAGTGCAACATGGAACAGAGGTTGGATCAGTGTCACTCTTGCATGATTCAAGTGCTTCTAGAACAACAGCCACGCATTCCTCTGGGAAGATTGGCAAAGAACTTCCAGCCACTCTCGTGTCGTCCTCCTCTCTGCAATCCATATCAAATGAACTTTGGTCTTGGGGTCAGTTGTTCATCAGGGTTTCAAAATCGGTAGTATAGTGCATTTCTCATTCGTCCAATTTCCGCTGTTTTCTCTATTTTCCATAGACAACCACTCCGAGTGGATAAAAAGGAATGAGAAACGCACGTTACTTCCGGTTCAGCAACCCTATTGCCCATTTTTCTCAATCGAATTGTTCGATTCTCAGCTCGAACACGACTTGGGAGGGCACGATGGAGTGGAAGGAGATATTGATGTGCCTGTTCCTATCTCGAAAGGAGTCGCGTACAGATTCCCGTTCTCTGGAAAAGTCTACTACAGTCGGTCCCGTTCGCTCTTTCATTGGCCAAGGACATATTTCAGAAAAGGACAACATCTCTGTTACATACGGGCAGAATCTCGCTCCTGTTGATCCTTTCAATTACGCGTACATGTTTGGATATCAGGTTATTTTCCTAATATACACTCGATAACTGAAATTCTTTAAAGAAGGATCGTGCACCCGGACTGGAGATTCCGCGTGATTCTTCTAGAGGAACACGAGCAAAGAGGAGTATCGAGGATGCACCTCGAAGGGTAAGGCTACAGTAATCGAGAGAAGACTGAATCCTTTCCTTCAGCCCTGGGATCTGGATGGAATAGATAGCAACGAAGTTGAGGAGGATAATAGAAAAGAGAATAGACGTGATACTCCAACTTGGAAGAACTTCGAAGTAGAGCCCCAACGCTCTTTCACCATTCCTCGAGAAGTGTTCATGGAGGAGATTAGACGGAGAATGATGGAAAAGGCCCTATATGAAAGGACAAGAATGCAGAACATGGAAAAACTTCTAAGGATTAAATATGCTCAAAAATTAAGAGAAACCATGTTCAAAAAGCAATTCGCTTCATTACAACCATTTTATTCAGTGAACCCATATGAAGCATTTTCGAATGCAAATGCATTATATCATAGAATATCAGCATTTCCTAATGCGCGATATGTACCTTTTTATTATTGACTGTTATTGTGTGAGAGATAAATTCGATATCAATGAACCTTCAAAGCCAGTTATGAATGAAATGACCTGGAACACAAACCATTTTTTCGGGGAATAGGGCATCACCATATATTCATTTCAAGCCCATGGCACTGCATTTTTGAGGGGCCAAGTGATTTTTTAAAGAGTTGGCCAACCCCAATAATTCGTATCACACCCGCCTTCCTTCACAAATGTGAGGCGATTCCTTCGTGACCGTGTCCGTATATTCGGCTATTTATTGTGCGGCATTGGCGATAAAAAATATGGAAAACACGTTCTCCTTTCTCTATGATCACGTTTTCGCACCAATATTTGCATTTTTGGTAATATTACATTATGTCCCCTGTTTTTAGTTTGAAATGACAACGAAGAAAAGAGCCAATGATGATGAGGTCATTTGTCTCAGCAAGAAATCACGAATTTCTCGAAAGAAGAATGTTGTTATCAAGGAGGAGGTTGGAGTGTTTCAACAATTCTCCTCTCAATATTTTTTTGTCAGATTGAATGTTCTTCTTATGGTGATTCGTATACCACGTCTCATGAAATTTTCATGCATCAAAGGTCAGCTCAACCACATGAAAATCCAGGAACCAGCGTAAGAAATATAATAGTGCAGAATCCACTACCTGGTGTGGTAAAAGACGTGAGTAATATACTGCAATCGACATGGTAATGGATTATTTTCTTAGGAAAACGAGGTGAAGATCCCTGCTACACCAGATTCTGAAGTTGTCTATCGAACTTTGCGAGAAGATGTGAAGGGAGAAGTGAAAGAGGAAGTTATCGACGAAGAAGTTCCTGGAATAACTCAGGTTTGTATTTCGTAGTTTTTCTGATGTCCATATATCTTCATTATCTTAAATGCGACAAACAATCCATATGCGTTCTTCATTTAGGATTCGTTCTCTCTTTACTCGACGCCCATTATTCCAAAGAAGAAAATGGTGGAAATAAGTGCTTCTCCTAAGGAATGTTTGGAAGAATCTACATTCTCTCATGTAAGATCAATCATGAACAACGTTAAACTGCTGCTCCTCAGGATGTTCCTGGGACAAGCGGAATGATTCCCCCAGGAAATGAAACAAGACATTCCTTAAATGCACGGATATTCACGACAGAAGATGAGAGACTGATGACTCTGGAGGTTGAAAGTTATTCAAGTCAGCCATTTAATATCCTCTCCCTTCAGGGCATAGATCCTACAATTGTCAAGTTCTATGAACAACATCACACGCAAACATATCATCCTGGAGTATTCAGGCTTTCTTGCCAATCCGAGTCGTTCACTTGTGAGTTTCTCCGAAATATTCGTGCATAGAAGTGTTTTACAGTTGCATACGATCACTTGGATGTCAAAACAGTGGATTATATCATTGATAATTTTCAACTGAGAACCGTTTTTGCAACAAAAATTGAGTTGGTAAGACCTGGTTCTATAAATTTGATGCGAACTTTTCTCCTTTTTTAGTTGCTCTTTCTTCACGATCCGGAACGTGAACTAAAATGGGAAGCGAGATCAGACTGGGGCAAAAAGATGTGGTTGAGGAAGGTTGGAGAATGGAAAGTACGTTACTGAGATATTTTTCTTTCAGTTGTTGCATGTTCGGTTTGGAGGTGAAAAGATAAGACAGATCGAAAAATATGCATGGATGTCATGTGTTCAACTCATAAATAGGAGAACACTTGAGAGAATGTCCGAGAAGAACAAGAAGGTATGTATTATTGTAAGAAAGTGAAAAATGCTCATTATGTCATAGTTACCTTCTCCTTCTTCCCCTTCTTCATCGACGAGTTCTCAGGTAATCATATTTCCGTCATAAAATACCGTTAAATAACTGCAGAATGTTCCCGGGACAAGCAAAATAATCCCTCATGAAAGTGGTGATGGACATTCATTGAATGCAAGAACATTCACAACTGAAGATGAGAGACTGATGGCTCTGGAGGTGGGAATTTGCTTATTTCAACCATTAAATATCCTCCCACTTCAGGGCATAGATCCTACAGTTGTCAAGTACCATGAACGACAGCGCATTCAAACTACCCATCCTGGAATATACAGGATTACCTATGAATTGGTCTCGTTCACTTGTGAGTTTTTTTTAGAATGATTTGAATACAGAGGCGTTACAGTTTCATACGACTACTTGAATGCTAAAACAGTGGACTATCTCGTTACGAATTTTGAGTTTGCAACTGATTTTGCAACAAAAGTTGAGCTGGTAAGACCCGGTTCTATAAAGTTGAGGCGAACTTTTCTCCTTTTCTTAGTTGCTCTTTCTTCACGATCCGGAACGTGATCTACCATGGGACGTGAGGAAGAACATGGACAAAAAGACGTGGTTGAGGAAGGTTGTAAATTTGAATGTACATTGTAGATGTGTTATGTTTTCAGTTGTTTCATGTGCGGTTTGGAATTAACTTCCACAGACAGAACGACAGAACTGCGTGGAAGAAATGTGTGGAAGCTATAGATATAAGAACAATTGAGAGAAAGACCGAGAAGAACAAGGAGGTATGTCCTAGTATAAGCATATGAACAGTTCTGTTCACAGGTTTCTTGTTCAACTTCTTCATTTATCCCTGCTGAGGGTGAAGCATTCGGTTTGTATCCCCCTCACTCTAAAGTCGATGCGCTTTCTTACAGTCTCATACCTTTTCGTCGACAAATCTACGGTTGACAGCCTTCAGCAAGAATCAACCAGCACTGAACATTTCATCGGAAGAGTTGAAAGAGTTGGGATGAGTAAGAATTAGACTAAATTATCGAAATTCTGCAGATTCTCTTCGTTGGTGAGCCTAATCGTTTCGACAAATGGGAGAAGAGGAGTAATATCAAGAAGAAACAATGGCTGAGGAACGTATGTGCATGTCTAGTAGGGTTTCTAATTCGGGAGTAGAGTGCATTCGTCTGTTGTCTGATTCCCGACGAGCGGTTGTCTCATTCATGCAACAGACAACCGCTCCTCGTGAATCAGACAAGAGACGAATGCACTCTACTCCCGATTTAGAAATCCTAATGTCTATTTGTACTCATCTGAATGATATCGAACTCAGTTGGCGTTTGCACGTTGTGGATCAGGGGAATATGACGAGGATAAGGAGATGTGGGAGATGTGTGTGAAGTACATCAATGATGAAGCAGAACAAAAGGAGAAACAATGCACGATCCTCCTCGTTTGTCGTTTGTTAACTTTCCTTTTTCAGTCATATACAAGTATCTTCTCCCCGAACGAATCGAATTCTACAAACTATCGTGCAAAAATATACAATCTTTCGCCACGATTATTGATGAGGTATTTTTGCTGCCATGTGAATCATACTGTAACGTCGCGTTTCTTAAGAATCTGTTTCTCGATGAGCCCGATCGTTTCGAGCCGTGGGCTTCAAGAAAAAATGAGCATAAGAAAGCGTGGTTCAAGGAGGTTCAAAACACTCTATTCCATATGTATTGCTTATATTCTTCAGTTAATCCTCCATAATTATGGGACAGATGAAGAACGGACCAATGATCTTTTATGGAAGAAATGCACGGAAATACTTAAGCAAAGAACGGATGTGATAATGAAGAAACAGAAGAATAAGCCTATGACTAAACGAAAGATTCCGTGCCTTGGTGAGTTTATGACGTCATTTAAATGTCATTTTAAAAAATTCAGTCGATTTCTCGTTTCTGGCAGAGTCCATCATTGATATGCAATTTGCAACCGCGCGAACCCATGAACATTTCGCGAGATTCGTCGAGGAGGTACTCTGTAGATTTTGTACAGATTTGAGGAATTTTATATTATTTAGCGTCTTTTCTGGGAGGATGAAGATAAGAAGGAGCCGCTAGAAACGAGAAAGAGTGAAGAGAAGAAAAGGTTTTTGAAAGATGTTGGTTCCGAAATGAATTTGGCAATGCACGATGTCTAATTTAGGTGGTTCTTTCGTACTGTGGAAGCGGAAACAGAGAACATGACGATTTGTTCTGGAGAAGATGCATTTCTGTGATAGATACATGGAGGAAGAAGTTTAAGGGGACATTTTACGACTACCATCCCGATATAAGGAGGAGGACGGGAACGGATGCGATGGTTGAGTATGAACCAGGTGGGTCATTTATCTTGTGGTGTCGAGGAGGAAGATACATTTAGTCGATTACACATTCGTGAGTAAAGGAAACGTTGAGTATCTGCTGAGAAAGTCCAATGGTTATGAAGCATTCGCTATGCGATTGGATACGGTAATAGAAGTTGAATTCCCATGCGTAGACAATAATCGCTCAGGTACTCTTCAAAGATGAAGATGATTATTTATCGGCGGCTAGGCTCCGAAAGAATAAAGAGAAGACTCTGTGGCTGAAAAGGGTAAGTGGTTGCAGATCAGAGTTGGCGAAATGACTAAAATAGATCATTCCGTCTCTCTGTGCTGTCCATGATGTGGTCGTGTCTGGCGTACAGGGATGACAGCACAGAGATAGAATGCACTAATTTAGTTATTCTGCCAGCCCCTGTTGCAGATATGTAGTCCTTCAAGAACACGGTTTCAGATTCTTCTGTTGCACTGTGGATCAGGAGTTGTACATGAGGATGAACAATTCTGGAAAAGATGCATACAGTCCATTGATGATCTGAATACAGTCAGATGGAAGAGATCCAGAGGAATGCAGCCGAGGATAAAGGCACAAAATCAAGAAAAATGGGATTTGATAATGGAGGATGTGATTGATGTCAAGCAAGAGCCAACGAACGATGAAGAATACGGTGCACATATTATGAGCACATATTATAATTTAGTTATTATTTAGGTCATCACGAGAGAGAATATCAGGCGAGAAGATGGAAGATGATAAAGCGAAAACAATAGATTCCGTAGGAACAAAGGGAGGAATGAAAGAGTGGAAGATGCAATGTTTGCCAATTAATAAACAGAGAATGACCGCCATTACGGTATCACTTCAGCTCTTGTTTATTCGGAATATATTTACCACTGACGACGAGGTTACTCGCGTAATTGTAACATATTCTTGATATATTGCCTTGTCATGTAGCGTGAAAACTATATACAAATTAGCAGAATATCCTATTGCATTGATTTTTATGCATCATCGTGCAGAAGCAATATTGTTGTTAGGAATTAGGTGTTAGGTCGTTCGGAATATTCTTGTTTGTTCTGCCTTTACATAAAATAATATTATCAAAAAGACAATCGATTGCCTGATAGCATGTAATTATCTACTGATCAACAATTGTTTCGTCTATATTAGGGATTCTAAAACGGTAATATAGTGCATTTCTCATTAGTCTAATCCTCTCGGAGCGGTTGTCTATCGAGCGCAGAGACAACCGCTCCGCGGAGATTAGACGAATGACAAATGTACTTTATTACCGTTTTAGAAACCCTAGTCTATATCATACGCATGACGTCACTCCTTTTGCTGATGTCGTGTGGCTGGAGATTAGTCTCGGATGGTAGAGAAGCTCTTTCACGAAATTCACCTCATTCAAGAATGTTGTACATGCAGGAAGTTCAACAGATGAAATATACTCAAAAATTAAGAGAAAAAGTGTGCACAAAAATAGTTGATTTCATTACATCCATTACAACCGGTGAGACCATTAGAAGCATTTTCGAATGTAAATGCATTGTAATCTAGAATATCAGCATTTCCTAATGCGTAATATTTACCTTTTTTATTATTTACTGCTATTATATTTAAAAAAAAGGAATTCGATGTTATGTAAAAGCTAGGAATGAACTGACCTAGTAAACGAACAATATGATCGAGGAATAGCCTATTCCGAATAGGGCATCACTTCCATATCTTCATTTAAAGCCCTTGGCAGTGCCTTTTTGATTGTTCAAGGAATGGAATTTCAAAAAGAGTTCGTCATACAACCTATTTTTCGTAACAAATCTGCTAATTATGTCCTTCGAGAACAGATCTGGGCATGACCGTGTCCGTTAAATCGATCATTTTTACCCGGAATCCGCGAAAAAGCATGTTCTGCTTTGCTTCCTGTTCAAGTATCCGCAACAATATTTTTGTACATTTTGCAATATTTCACTGTCCCCACTGTTTTTAGTTTGGAATGACAACGAAGAAAAGAGTCAACAGTGATGACAGCATTGCTACGAGTAAGAAGCCACGAATTGCTCCAAAGAAGAAGGAGAAGGATTTTTTCGAGGACGAGGTATGTTTCCAGAATTATTCTCATTATTTCAATCTCTTTTTCAGGTTGAATGTTCTATTTGTAATGAATGGTTCTTTACTTTTCGAGAATATCTCGTTCATCGAAAGTCAATTCATCCGCACGAACACTACATCGTTGGTATATTCTTATTCAACTTAAGAAGATCATTATTTTCAGTCTGCGCCCGTTCGTTGTGAAGTGTGTGGAATTTACCGATTCTACGATAAGAGCTCACTGATGAGACATCTCAAGGTTAGTTATGTGTACATTTCGCATTGAATACTGTTATTAGACTTGTCCTCTGCCATCCAACTCTGAATCCGACTACTCTGATCCATTAGTGGCTGTACAACCAGGCAGTGATCTAAAGGATCCAGGTTTGAATGATTGAATCTTCACTTACAGCAACTATTCTATTCAGTTCCTTCCCCATCGGACGCTCCAGGCGAAGATTATCTGAAGCAATTCGACAAGGAAAGGGTAATAACTTTTCGGCACGTATCAAATTGCTCGTTCTACCGATTTCAGATAGTCAACTGTTCCGAATGCAGTGAGCTAATACCGTACTCTCAAATTCTTATGCACATGAAAAAGGCACATCCTATGAAGCACTATCAAGTAAGTCGCAACATTGCTACCGTAGTAATCTCACATTTAGGATGCTCAGTTAATTTGTTCGTGCGAGAAAGTGAGGTGCTACACGTTCGAAATCTTCAATGCACATAAAGACGCAAGTTTTTATCTATTGTTGGTGAAACATGAGCTTCTTCAGAGATGTATGAATGGAGATCATCTTGCGTTTCACGATTCTCCTGAGGTTGCAATCAAGCCATTCAGTCAAGTGATTCATAAACGATCACAGAAAATGAATGGTGTGTATTGACCATGTTATCTTCCATTGAATACCTACTATACAGTGCCGACAGTATCTCGAGCAAACGAAGTAGTGAATGTCCGACTGCTGAATCCATTGCCTGGTGTGGTAAAGGAGGTGAGAATTATGGAGCAATCGACATTATAATAGATTATTTTCTTAGGAAAACGAGAACGAGGAAAAGCCAGGCACATCAGATTCTGATGTTGTCTATCGAAATTTGCGCGAAGATGTGAAGGAAGAAGTGAAAGATGAAATTGTCGATCATGGATACCCTCAGGTTTTTATTTCGTAGTTTTTGTATTTCCTGGTGTAGATTTTCACATCACAGTATCATTTTCAAAGAACATTCTCTTTCAAGCTCTTCATTTAGGATTCGTTCTCTCTTTACTCGACGCCCATTATTCCCGTGATTCCAATGAACAAAACGGTGGAAATGAGTGCTTACCCTAAGGAGTGGTTGGAAGAATCTACCTCCTCTCATGTAAGATCAATCATGAACACCGTTCACGGCTGCTCTTCAGGATGTTCCTGGGACAAGCAAAAGGATTCCGTGTGGAAAATATATTGAAGATTCCTTGGATGGAAGGACATTCACGAATGAAGATGAGAGACTTATGGTTCTAGAGGTAGACATTTGTGCAAATCACCCGTGAGATATCCCCTCCCTTCAGGGCATAGATCCTACAATTGTCACATACCATGAACAACATCGAACTCATTCTACCAATCATAGGGTATACAGACTTCCTTACCAATCGGACTCGTTTACTTGTGAGTTTCTTCGAAAGATTTGTTAATATACGTGCATTGCAGTTACATACGATTACTTGGACGTCAAAACAGTGGACTATATCATGGACAATTTTCAACTGAGAACAGTTTTTGCCATAAAAATTGACTTTGTAAGACTTCTAATGAATATGAGTCGAAATGTTCTCCTTTTTTAGTTGCTCTTTCTTCACGATCCGGAACGCGAACTACAATGGGATGCGAGATCGAACTGGGACAAGAAGATGTGGTTGAGGAAGGTTGGAAAATGTAAAGTACGTTAAAGAGATATTTTATTTCAGTTGTTTCATGTTCGGTTTGATGGTAAAAAGGAAAGGGAGAACGAAAGAAATGCATGGATGACATGTGTGCAAGCCATAAATAGGAGAACACTTGAGAGAATGTTCGAGGAGAAAAACCAGGTGTGTCATATTTTAAGAAAGTGAAAAGTACTGATTATATTACAGTTACCTCCTCCTCCTTCATTTACTCCTCCTGAGCTCTTAGGTTTGTATCACCACACTAAGCAATCATTACTTTTGCTTACAGTCAGATACAGTTTCATCAAGAAAACTGAGATTGACAGTCTTCAACGAGCGTCAACCAGCACTGAAAACTTCATCAGAAGTGTTGAAAGGGTATGGATGAGTGATAATTGGACTAAATCATTGAGTTTCTACAGATTCTGTTTGGTCGTGAGTCTGATCGACTAGAAAAGTGGGAGAACAGGATCAATATCAGGAAGAAACAATGGCTGAAGAACGTATGCTCATAGTTTATAATCTAAATGAATAGTCTCGAACTCAGTTGGCGATTGCACGTTTTGGATCAGGAGTAAATGAAGCTGACATGAAGATGTGGGAGAAGTGTGTAAAATGCATCAACGAAGGAACACAGGAAAAGGAACAACAGGGCTTATGCAAGATCTTTTCCTAATTGACCTTTTTTATTTCTGTTTTTTAGTCATATACACGTATCTTGACCGAGAGCGAATCGAATTCTACAAACGATCATGCAAGAACATACAATCCTTCGTCACGACCATTGATGAAGTCAGTTTTTGCTTCTCTTTAGAATGTTCTTGTAACGTCACATGTCTTAAGATTCTCTTTCGCAATGAACCCGATTGTTTTGAGCCGTGGGCTGCAAGAAAAAATGCAGATAAGAAAGCATGGCTCCGGGAGGTTTAAAATTATCTATATCGCATGTATGTATTTGATCCTTCAGTTAATCCTCCATCTCAATCCGACGGATGACGAAAAAGCCAGTGATCTTCTATTGAAGATGTGCTTCAAAACAATTACAGAAAGGACGGATGCACTTAAGAAGAAAATTAAGAATAGGCCTAGACGAAGTGTTCCATACTATGGTGAGTTTTTCTAACAAATTATGTCATAAGCACAAAAAGGTTCAGTGAATTTCTCGTTTCTGGCAGAGCACATCATTGACAATCAATATGGGATGGCGCGAACCCCCGAACATTTCGCTAGACTCGTCGATGAGGTATTCTATTGATATTATGCGGATTTGATGATCGTCCTTTAGCTTCTTTTCTGGGGCGAACTTGACCGGAAGGAGCCGCTAGAAATGAGAGCGAATGAAGAGAAGAAGCGATTTTTGAAGGATGTTGGTTGTGAAATGAAAATCTCAATGGACGATGTCAAATTTAGGTGGTTCTTTCGTACTGTGGAAGTGGAAAAGAAGATCAAGACGATTTGTTCTGGAGAAGATGTATTTCTTTGATAGATAGCAAGAGAGGCACAGGAAAAATTTACGAAGACCATCCTGATGTGAGAACGCCACTAGCGATGGCTGAGTACGAACCAGGTTTTTCGAATTACTAGACAATGACGAGATAGATACATTTAGTCGAGTACACATTCGTGAAGAAAGCAAACGTTGAGTATCTGCTGAGACAGTCCTATAATTATGAATTATTCGCTAGGAGGCTGGATACGGTAATTGAATTTTAAACCACAAATTAAAAATCTAGTTTAGGTACTTTTTAAAGATGAAGAAGATCATCTGTCGTTGGTTAAGATCCGAAAGAATACAGAGAAGACTGAATGGTTAAAGAAGGTAGGAACGTGCTGATGGGTAGACCTTCAAGAATAGTTTGAGGTTATTCTGATGCATTGTGGATCAGGAGTTGTGCATGAGGATGAACTATTTCTGAAGAGATGCATACAGTCCATTAACGATCTGAACTCAGGCAGATGGAAGAGAATGAAGGGAAAAGAGCAGAGGGAGAAGAAACAAATCGAAGAGTCAAGGAGTGGGACAGTGGAGTATGAGACTGAAGTAAAAAAAGAACCAGAGTATAACCATGAATACGGTACTACTTCATCTCTTGCTTAGGGAATATTATTAAAGTCTGATGACTAGGTAACTCATTTTTAGTCATTTCTTGAAATGTTCAAATGTTCCCCTAGCCTGTACAAATACATCATATCCGAATATATTATTTGATTGATCTCATTACCATACCGAAACACGATTGTTGATAGCAATTAGGTGCATATAGAGTTTTAGTTTTGAAATTCCGTTAATGCTCTTTTTCGCGACGTGTCATGGTACACACCCGATGATTAATCGGTAGACTACTCATTCTCAGTGCTGTGCGAATAACACCTGTCTGAGTAAAGTTTACATTTCACTCTCCTTCGGCCTTTGGCCCATGCGTTCTGAAGGGAAAAGGTGCAAGCCCTGCGTGCTAATCGGGAAAGTTACATGTGTCATCTTCTTCGCTCCCATCCTCGTTATTTATCTTTTTCTGCTTTTAACTGTTTCCTTCGTCGGTATCTTGACGGTTTTTGGGTCACGCGAACCTGAGTGTACCATGACTGTGGTGAGTGAACTGATGATAATCTGAATCAATCACTCATACAGCCTCAAGTCATACAACATTACGGCTACCCCGTTGAAGAGCATAATGTAACCACTGCTGATGGATACATTCTACAACTTTTTCGTATTCCTCATGGAGTTCAATGTTTTACATTTTCGAAGACCTAAACGCAGAAGTTTTTTCCAGCTCCCTCAATTAGTTGTTCTGGTAATAAACCAGTCGCTTTCATGCAGCATGGACTAGAAATGGACGCTGCAAATTGGGTGGATAACTTGCCCTATCAATCGTTAGGTTTATCTTATCATTCTGTTTCCCGGTCAAAAGTTTACTTATAGGTTTTCTGTTTGCTGATAAGGGTTTCGATGTGTGGTTGGGCAATGCTCGCGGCAACATGTACAGCCAACAACATGTCAACTTGAGCACGGATTCGAACGAGTTCTGGCAATTCTCGTATGTATTTTATCCGTGAATGACACAAACATGTGTTCAGATGGTCTCAAATAGCCGATTTTGACATCCCGGCGATGGTTGAAAAGGCATTGCAGGTGGAACCAAATAAGCATACTTTTCCACGCAATTAGAGGGAGAGGAATATGAAATTCGTAGGAATTTACGAAGAGAATTTTCTGAACGCTCACAGTGAACGAGGAGTGGAAAATGGGAGAGGTTGTATTCCTACTGATCGAAGGGGATGGAATTACAGCACTACTGTTCCACCGCACATCTTGTGGCGAGATCTGGCATAAAAATGCCTCTTCCACCTACAATCATTGCGTTTAGGAATCAGGCGCTTCGCAACTCCATTATATCGGACATTCTCAGGGCACATTGACAATGTTCATCCACTTGAAAGACAATGCTCAATTCGCATCGAAAGTGAAGATCTTCAGCAATCTTTCAAGGAACATCATCTTAGATTTTGTCTTTTCACGCTCTGGCTCCAATAATCGCTATGGTGGATGCTGGAGGAGCCCTTTTAAGAATTCCTCAGAGTTTGCTTACGGTAGGTCGAGGTGTGGATGTTTAGTTCACTCTCTGACAGTTTTACCGTAATATACTCAATCCGCGACTATTCATCCCTGCATGGATGTTTCACAGAATATATTCGAACTCTATTTGCAAGTGAGATCCGTCTACAATGGATTAAATCTTTCGATTATCACTCTTAGACACTCTTGGTCATCATGGATGTGTACCGATATGTATGGATTCATTATTGGACCGAAGAATGCTCATCATAATGATGTTGGTAGGATGAGAAACGTGTTGATCGACGAAGAGTTCAGAGCCGAAATCCTGTCTTCTTTCATCATTCGAATACTGGAACATCAACGATGAACATCCAACACTGGTATCACATAGAGATAGGGGATCTAAATCGGTAAATTTGTCATTATTCTTCTCCGAAGCGCGGTTGTTTATCAGGGGTGAGACAACCGCTTTGAGGAGAAGAATGACGACAAATTTACAGTTACATTTTTGAGCCCCTAATTGAGAAATGATATACGCAGTAACCATTGCATTCCAGGCTACAAATAACTGCAAATGGAGAAACACGAAAATTTGATTTCCACGATGAAAATAAGAACCGAGCTGCATATGGAACAGTGAGTGCAAAACGATATACGAGAAGGTTAAGAAACGTTCTCAAGGCAATTCCTCCGCTCTATAATTTTACAAATGCCACGGGAAAAGTTCCGGTCTACCTGTACTGGGGAGAAAATGACGTTCTTGCAACGGAGAAAAATATCAATGAGAGTCTCATTCCGAGCATTGACAATCTGAAGGTATCAGTAGTACTCATTGAGTATCTCTTATAAAGAAAACGGAAATTGCAGAGAAAAATGAAATTGGATGGATACAATCACATGGATTTTCTGTGGGGAGTCAATGCAGCAAGCGATTTCTACTCTACAATCATAGATGACGTTCTAGAGATCGAACAACGGTGCAAGGCACTACGAACATTCAATTGATTTGTAGGAGGAACAGATAAAAATGTACTCCTATCACAATTCATTATACCTTATGGTATATGACATGAAGTTGAAAAGTCAAGTTGAAAAACGAATACTGCCTTCAAGCACTCCCCTCTTCATTTTTTCCAATCAGATTCAGTTTCATCGAATGCGAAGAACGAAATGAATCAGATACCGCCCGTTTCTCCCGATTGAATCTCCTCATACCTCTGTCTTATTGTTAGACCAGAGTTTGTAATGATGGAGCGCAACCATCGCTGTTGTTGTGGCTTTCTTCACATCAAGGTAGGTATTTTTTAATCCTATATTATAGTGAGAAAACATTCAGATTGGTGCCTTGTCTTTTCCTTCTGCTTGCTGATCGCGTTTTCATTGTTTTGGGCGGCTTATAATGCGGAGGAGCCCGATGTGTTTCATGTCATTTGTGTACGTTCTCTTCCACAATTCTCTTACTCCAAGTTGCAGCTGGCTTTCTGTGTGATCGGTGCGGTTACGACAACTTTGAGCTACGTAGGAATTGAGACGGGAAGAACCTCGTTTATTCTCATCGATATTGTCAAGAGGGTTTGAATTGAAAACCATGTTAACTGGATGGAATTTGTTCATAGTTCTTGGACATCGCGGTCCTGTCATATATTGTGGATATTTCAGCCCACCATATCACTTTTCCTCCCAATAAATATGCTCTTAGCTGTGAGTGTGAGACACACTGAAAAAATGCAAAGATGCAGCATTTCCTTCAGGGCCTGCATATGGTGTCTTTCTATTCAGCTTGTCTCTTCTTCTTCCTTCCTTGTGGATCACGATCATTCTCATCAAGACTGCACGCATCATTCGTTTTGAAAATAAAAGTTTGCATGTTATTTCATGACTAAAGTATTGAGACATTTCATTGCAGAATTTGTCTCCTCATCAGTCATCGCATAATATGTACAATATGAAAATATGTTTACATGACAATGCGTATCTATTTCAACCCAAGATAAAAACGTTGATTCCAATAACGTAATAGCATGCTAACAAGTTTCCATGGAATCATAATCCATGTTCGACTGTTCCATCACAGGGAAAGGCGACGTCGTTCAATTTCCTTTATTCTTCATCATCACGCGGGTTTGAATCATGCGAAAAAGCAATTGAAGTGAGTCATATACCATGATGAATCCTGAATGCCACTATTTCCATCCATAGAGCGTAGGAAACGGCTGTGCCATGCAGACTCTCAACGAGCACTGCTTCTTTGATCTTCTGCATGTCAAGGTATAGGTTTGAAGGACTATCTGCACTAGGGGCTCTTTAGTCAAAGCAATTATTATTCATGTAAACGGAACTGAATTAGCTGGTACACATGGCGACTTTTCGTCCTCCTACGCACTCTCTCATTTGCGTGCTATTTCTTCGGTTAGACAGTCGCCACTCGTGCTTTTGCATGGGATAATGAGTCTTACTGAAGTAGTCAAATGAAGCTTGTCTTTCAGTTCAGATTACAGGAATAATAGTGCATTTGCTATTCGTCTAACCTCCGAGGAGCGGTTATCTATTGGATGAAGAGATAACCGCTCCTCGGAGGTTATATGAATGACAAATGCAATAATTTCCCGGATAAAGAACACTATCTGCGCTCAAACAGAATCATGTTCAGATTGCACTTCGATGTATCACAGTCCTCACTCTCTTCGTTTCGTTCGTCATTGCACTCTTCGCTTCCATTCCAGAGCTATCCGAACTCAGTGCCGTTGCAGTAGGCGGCTTATCACATTTGGACATCTAACCAATGGCCCTAGTATATTCACTGTGCCTTTGCGGCTCCGGCCTCCATCGTTGGTTTCATCGGAATACAAAAGAGTTCGAGCGAAATGATCAAGGTCTTTCTCTTCAAACAGGTGCGTCTTAGCATAAAATCATACGAAGCAGAATCCTCACTAGAAGTATTCTCTTATCAAGAAATTATTGAAAGCCGGTGACCTCCTAGCCGTATAAGTTTATGAAGCTTGGAATGAAGTTAGAAGATTAGGAGGTCACCGGCTGTCAATATTTTCTTGATAAGAGAACCCTACTCTCTAGATCGTCGACATGGCATTGAGTGTCGTCGTCTTCGTTGCCAAAATCATTGATAACTATGGACAAAGTGGCATGTCGCAATCAATATAAATAATTGGAGTGATTCTTTGAGGGCACGATCAGTCCTACCTCTTCCTCAGTCTCACATTATTCCTCTACTCACTCTGGACTATTTACGTCATCATAAAGACCGTTCTTCTGGTCCGATTTGAGAAACAAACGACATGCAGAAAAGTGTTGCTTGAGTAACTGTGATTGTCCGAAACATTGAAGGCTATATTCAAGATACATAATTTATATTGCATCATTCATATTCATTTATTAATTACATGACAAACGAAATTAGCATAATATGAGTTTTTCAATTAGCTAAAGTTTCAAAATCGGAATTCAAATTCATTTCTGACTTTCTCTCCCTTTGTGGCTCCTTTAAAGGGACCTTGTACGACTTCCGAAGTTAGTCTCAGATGAAAGAGCGCAAAATTCTGAGCAGAAAACTTGTTTACACATATACTCAGAAATCGCTCGTATTGGAGATATAGCGCCTGAAAG
>JACMIF010002423.1:0-18139 GCA_014805445.1 Diplogasteroides magnus | reverse complement strand
GGGCGATATCTGTGGATTTGAAGGCATTCCGCACTTCGTCTAGGATGTATCTACAAGGTTTAGTATACCAGACCTCTCATCTCCAGCCGATCCTAAAAGGCACTCCTTGTGAATTGGAAATGGTTGAACAAGAGGATGCGGAATGGGATGCCGATGAAGAATACGATGCAGCTGCAGCCAGAATACGATTCAGTGGAGTATCTAACGAAAAGGCCAATATATTTTATTAGCAGTTCGACTGGTTATGCTTGCAGTTGGATGAAGTTCTCGCATACTATCGTAGTGGTACGGGAGGGCAGGGACAGAAAGTTGACAAAAGGAAGCAGGGAACGAGAACATTTCGAGACATGCACAATCGATATATGTCTATCATCAAGACAGAACGTGACCTGCGAGCGTTGCGTGAGTACGGTGACACAGGTGAGAGCCTTGACCGACACAATTACGGTGATTTAAGGCGTGCGAAAAGTTGACCGAGTTGATGCACTGAAGAGACTAGCAGATTCGTTATTTGCCGCTGTGAAGGCTCGACTGGATGAAGGTTAGATGTTCCAACTGTTGACTATGAACTGTACATGATAGGGCTACCATTACAAGGAAGGGACATACAGAAGCTTGCGCTGAAGGTCAACAGGGACAATAATTTCTGGCCATCATTTAAGGTAAAGAAAAGCTGCTGTAGAAGATCGAAGAAACTAAAAGAAACATCAAGAACATCATGAGGTCAGATGAGGCTGTCGTCGTTGTGAATGCAGATCAAATTGGAGTGTTGAAGGTATGAACATGCATGATATTTTCATTCTGATAATTCATTAAAGGAGGAGAAGGGAGCTCGCACTCTTGCGCTGAATGGATCGAAGAAAGTCGAAGTGCTTGCACAGACTCTATCAGCACTCACCCATTCCATCACTGTCTTGCCCATTATCTTCCATAATGGGAAACAATCAGAAATAGTATTCGTACAGTTGGGTGAACCGAAGGAATCCCTTCCCACTAAGGGCTGCTTTACCGACCCTAACCTTGTTGTTACGGCTGCCAAGTCGCACATTATGAATAGAGATACTTTCGAGATATTCCTTAAAGACGTTCTATTCCACGAATCTATGCCAAAGAAGATGCTGTTAGTTTTGGATAGTTGGTCTCTATTTAAGAGACATGATATTATAATGTCTTTTGTACCTCGCGGTTTCAATGTTCGTATTGTAAATCTCCCCCCAGGATCCACGTCTCTCATGCAACCCCTAGATCTCAATTACAATAGACAATTCAAGGGTGTTGTGAAGCGTGTCACTAATCATGTCTTGGTAGAATCTATTCCGTATAAGATCTCAGAAAGAGACAATGTGCTTCGATTAGTGTCGCAGATCTATTGGGCGTTTTCTTCCCCTCTATTCGACAATTTCCGCATTTATGCGTTCCATGCAGCTGGTATTGTGACCCCTCATCCCCCTCGCTACCAAACTCCACCTGAATTTATGTTCGGCGATCAATCCAATGAGGAATGTTCGTGTGGAGACCTTGGCTTTGTTGCTTGCCCTCATTGCACAAATGCTTTCTGTTTCAACTGTTTCTTCATTGATCTACATAGATGTTAACCTATAATGTGATGATTTCCCGAATGTCATATTGCACTACATGCAGTGCCTTTCACGAATAACATATGCAAAAATCATATGTCACGGGCGGGGTTCGAACCCGGGCCTTCAAAATGATAGACGGACGCACTACCTGCTGCGCCATCAATGCTCATGCCAGCGTAAAAGTGTAGGCGAGTATTGAACGAGCGGGGTCATGCTATCTCGAAAACCAGGTAATATCTGAATGGTTTCAATGTTGTATTTTAATCCTTATTCCAACCCAATTTCATCCCACATAGTGAATGGTTCCAATTTCTCGGCGGCCTCCGGTGGTTTGCTTGTTAGCAATGCAGTTAGTGCATTCGTATAACCTCCCCGGTGCAGTTGTCCTTCCATAACATGGACAACCACTCCGTCGAGGTTAGACAGATGACAAATGCTCTAAATGAACTGATAAGGGAACCCTAGTTGTAATATTCTTGTATTCAACTCAAAGAGTCTAATTATTCAATGTCTTGTTTGAAGGGCTGCCGTTTGAGCATCCGCAGTATTAAAGAAGCGCGCAAAGTCGATAAGCTGGTGAATATGAATGGAGGAGACGATAAGACGAAACATCAAAAGAAAAAGGAACACAAATTGGCAGGTATGTAATAAGGCAATCGAAGTGCAAAACAATGAGTCAAAATTTTTCTTATATGTAATTTCATACAATTCAGAAAGAGATGAATCGAAAAAGAACGAAAATGAAGAAGAAAGAGAATGAAGGGCTGCTATGGGCAGTGTTTTGCATCAAATGATTTCACTCAAATGTCGTTGCCCAAATCCTGTTGCTATTTGATTCATATTATTTCAATAGCAATTATTGGCTGCTTGTCCATGAGATTACTGTTAGTCTAATAAAGTTGTTTTCTGAACGGATTTGCTTTACATGAAAATTTGTCGTTCTTGACGACAAGGGCAAATGCTTCCTGTATCATGCTCATTGTTAACAAGGTCTTATTCAATCGTAAATGTTTTATGGATGAATGAGGAAGTTTTCGGTAAAATGTGCTAGAAATGGACTTGTCCATTCGTCAGAACTGACTACTTCCCCTCTCGTCTCAAAAGTGCAGTGTGCTTCATTTGGGGAAAAATAATCCCTAATATCCCATCATTGCTTTATCCCTTTCCAATCAACAGGAAATCTGTGATCTAGGCTTTACAATTTATTGAGACCTCGATTTGTCTTCCCATTGCAAGATCTTTGCTCAGCAAGCGCTGAATGCTTCTCATATGATCCTTCGCACTTTGAAAGAGCTCGTTGTTATAGTTTCAAGCGTCCTACAATGCCACCCTCCACAGACCGTAACAGACGCTTCGATATTACTTCCCTCCCCAAAAGGTGCAACGATATAGATTAGAAAACGTTAGAGCGGCTTCTTTATAAGATCTGCCATTGATTTTACTGCCAATTATCGAATTGTTCAATCCAGTCAGGACCTTATGACTACCCTTTCATCTTCATGAGAAAATCATACTAGGGTTTCTAAACCGGTAGTAGAGTGCATTGGTCTGTCGTCAAATTCATCAAGAGCAGTTGTCTCATTCATGCGATAGACAACAGCTCCACAAGATATAGACCATAGACGAATGCACTCTACTGCCGTTTTTGAAACCCTAATTCATACCCTGTGCTATCTCTCATAATAATCTTACTTTTCTCTCGCGTCCTCAAGTTTGCTTTTTGATGAGCCTAAAAATCATCTATCTATGGTGTCGCATGCGAGTCTTTTAGTGCATTAGTCGTGTCTAGACTTTACGGTATGCGGTTGTGTCTGCATTTTATAGACAACCGAACCGCCGCTGAGAGTAGAGACATGACAAATTCAATCAAAGACTCGCATGCGACACCCTTCTATCTACCTATTCTTAACACGTGTCGCTAATGAGAAGTCTAACATCCCCAGTCTTCCAAAAAAATATGATGCTTTTATTCTTGTGGATGATGATTTCTTCCGTTGTGCTGGCCGAGGCAAATTACACTTGCACTGTCGACCGTGAGCTATATTTTACTTTTTTGACAATTACTTTGGTCTGTGGCGATTTGCATTCAATTGTTAATTTTAATATAATCTTTCTCATGTTATCTCTGAGACCTACAACAGAAATGCAAGAACCCAAACTCAAAAATAGCAATTAAAAAGAAAAATCATCAAGAAAATTTATTGATAATTCAGTTGAATTTTCAATGTTACTCACTCTCTTTCAAAGTATGTATGCGTTGTTCGTTCAGGACGTTAGAACTGTCGGTCCCTGTGACGGATTCGCACCTCAAATCGCTGTTTGGCAGAAATGATTTGTGCGAGATCGTTATTGAGGGGATCTCCGGTATTACTATAGAAGGACTGCGGCAAGCCGTACAGGTGAATGGCGTACCGGATGACGACTCATTTACCAGACAAGCGTTCGTGGATAATGCCTCTGGCTGCACGTTTAAAATACTACGGACTGAGATATCTTTTCTTTTCTAGGCCCTCCTCTCCGCCTCTCCGAAGAAAATTACGCTCCGCATGAAATCTGAATTCGCCGACCTCTCCGCACTTGGTAGTTTCTTCTATTCTTCAACATCGAATTCATAACTTCCAAGGCGCGATTGGAGTTCGAATCCGTGATGGCTGAATTGGAGGAGAAGGAAGGACTTATGACGAATTGTTTCAAATACAGTTATGGGGACAGGAGAGTGACAATGCACATCATCATCGTTTCTGAACGGCTTGGGAAAGAATTGCGTGGGGATGATGTTGTGCCTCACACTACACACATCCATATTGCTTGTGATTAGTTTGTTTTCGTATGGATGCGATATATTTACTTCTGTGTTCACTTTGTGTATCCTTCTTGCTCCTCTCACTCATTTTCCGTTATATTATTTCCTTTCGTTTTGAGGTTGGTTAGTCGTTTTCTCTAGAAAGATACTGCTAAATTCTTGTCTCATCACAGAATGGGTTCTCCTTGGCCTCCAATTCATGCTAATATAGTTATTGCACTTCATCAATACAGTAAATGTACATATCAACCTATTCTGCTGCTTATGATGATGAGTCTCACACAACCATCCTTAGTAGTTGTGACTAGTGTTGATTTTTGTTCGTGTGCAAAATACTCACTTCTTTGTTCACTTGTGTATCCTTCCCGTTTCTCTCTCCCATTTAGCTATATTGTAAAGTTAGTGATTACAAGAAGAATATGAGTAAGATGTAGCTTTGTGTAATTGCTGTGACTCTTGTTTTGCTTCGATGTTGCGATAAAAGGCTATTCTGCATCTTGAATTTCTTTCCATTCATTGGTTATTGGAACCATTTCTATATTTTACCGTGAAATAAAAATGTGAGCTGTGTTTTTTCGCTGGTCCGCAATATTTCCGGATGACTTTCCAAATACAATTAATGTTACAGGGAATCGGATGGCTGACCAAGGAACGGCCGTTTCTTATTTCCCATTTGATCTTTTCCCTCCTGAGGTGCAACGGGCTGTCTTCAAACGCGCTGATGCGCCCACCATGAATTCAGTCAGACAGGTAATTTCTTTGATTGGTCTTCAAGTTTGCATTTGCTAACTCAGGTTGACACTCTGCGAAGGAATATGGTGGATGAGAATCCCTGCTTCTTTGAGAATACACGCTTAATTCCGAGGTAAAAATCCAAATAAAATTACGCCAGATAGGTTCATTTGCAGTGTTGTTCTGACATGGTCCGACCATAGTGTAGGTGCATTATCTCTTTCCTTCAAAGAGCATTGCAAGAAATGTGGCAAAAGGAGCAAAAGGGTATGTATTTGCCAATGTCTGTTGAACTATTTAGTTTTAAGAATATTAATTCAGTAGTGTTTACAAGTACTCAAAGCAGAGGACTTATTTGCAGATTGAACTCGATTTCGGATTGAACTCGAATATGACGTGTGTGAAAGCTCATCGTTACTTTTGCAAAGGATGCAAAGGTTTGCTTTCGTCAGCGCAACGAACGGAATTTGAATACATCTCAGATCCTGATGCGAATCCTGAGAATATAGACGATTCTGATTATGATGACTCCGATATCGAGTATAGCTTCCCTGACAAATCACCCATTATTGGATCAACGTTTGAGGAGTGCTCAAAGCTAATTACAAGAGGTAAATAGTTTCGATTATCATTCTTTTTGATACAACCGGAATCTGCAAAACTTTCATTAAGGTGCGCGAATTGGTCAATTAGAAGCACGTTTTTGCCATCTTTCAAATGAACTTGTCCATTCTCTCAGGCATCTCTTGGATTCGTCCCTTGAAGTGAGCTTCTTCAATGTCTCTCACAATCAATTGAATCTTTAGCAATTTATAATTGAAAATGATCACGCAATCACTGTTCAACGTTTTTCATGTTATTTCATGCCTTTCAGATTGTAATTATATTTTCTATCTGGGAATCGTCCGAATCCTTCAAGAGACTTCTGCTAGAGCCCAAGTATTGTTGTCCCGGTACCTTTCTAGATTCCTTCCGCATTCAGGAAGATCATGTGGATCTTACCGTTTAAACGAGAAAAAATGTTTGGTCTTTTGGATGATGAATTCTTCCGTTGTGCTGGTCGAGGCAAATTAACCGTTGGAGCTGAATCGTGAGCTAAATATACTTTTTTTTCGACAATCCAACTCCTTTGATTTGTGGCACTTTAAAATTGTTGATTGAATAAAATCTTTCTCGGGTTATATCTGAGATCTGCTAATGGACGAAACCAAACTAAAAATAGTAATTCCAAAAAACACTGAAAATTCTCACTGTATGTCACGGTATGTATCCGTTGTTCATTCAGGACGTTAGAAAAGTCGATCCATGTGACGGATTCGCAGCTCAAACTGCTATTCGGCAGAAATGATTTGAGTGAAATTAGCATTAATCCAATCTCCGGTTTCACTGTAGAGGGACTGCGACAAGCCCTACAGGTGAATTTTACTCGCTATTTTCCATTATGTGGCAGCCCCGTATTCGGTAACGTAGCAAAGCATCAAATTACCATTGTGGTATTTATGATAAACGATCTTTTGTAGGCCCTTCTCTCCGCTTCCCCGAAGAACATTTCACTCTACGCTATATTTGTATTCGCCGATTTCTCCGCACTCTCGGTATTCTTTTAATGATGTTTAATCATAGACGTTATAAATTTTTAGAAACGATTGGAGTTCGAGTCCGTGAAGGTCGAATTGGTGGAGAAGGAAGAAGAAATGACGACTTGTTTCACATACAATTGTGGGGAGAGGAGAGTAACTGTGCATATCTCAGTAACCCTTTTTGAAGTCCAACTTTTCCATATAATTTGCGATTAGTTTATTTTTATATAGATGAGATATATCCACTTCTGTGTTGTGTTTACTTCTTATTCCTCTCACCCTTTTCCGTTATTGTAAGGTTAGAGATTTCAAGAAGAAGAAGAGTAAGATGTTCCCATGTGTAATTGCTGTAAATCATGTTTTGCTTCGACATTTCGATAAAGAAAGTTCTGTGAGATAAATTTTCTTTTCACTTTATGGTTTTTGAAGCCATGTCTATATTTTGCGGAAATATTTTAATTGTGAACCTTTATACAAATTTTATTCGTTCGTTCTCAGTAATTACTGACGACTTTGTAAATACAATTAATGTTCAGGGAACCGGATGGCTTTCGAAGGTGCGCACGCGTCTTTCCCATTTGATCTTTTCCCTCCTGAGGTGCAACTAAATGTCTTCAACCACACTGATGCGCCGACTATGAATGCAGTCAGACAGGTAATTCCTTTTTATCAATTACTTAATGTTTGTATTCACAAACTCAGGTGGACAGTTTGCGAAGGAAAATGGTGGGATGAGAATCCCTGCTTCTTTCAGAACATTCGCCTCATCCCCAGGTAAATTTGCTGTTAAAATCCCGTCAGCGAAATACATTTGCAGTGTTTTCCTGGCATCGCCCAGCCATAGCGAAGGCGTATTATATCTTTCCTTCACAGAGCATTGCAAGAAGTGTGGCCAACGGAGCAAAAAGGTAGTATCTGACAACTTCAGCTATAAGAACAAATTAATTAAGTAATATTTGCTATTACTCAAAACATATGAGTATTTTGCAGATTGATCTTGATTTCATAGACATGAAGTGCGTAAGAGCTCGTCGTTACTTTTGCAAGGGATGCAAAGGTTTGCAGTTGCCCGCATAACTCGTTTAATTTGAATACTTTGCAGATCTTGAATCGGACCGCGAGAATATAGCAGATTCCGCTGGTGTGGAGCACCACTTCTCTGATACATCGGGTATCGTTGGATTAACGTTTCGGGAGTGCTCGAAGCTTATTACCAGAGGTGAATAACTTCAATGATCTTTCCTCCTGTAATGCAATGTTAACTTGAAAACGTTTCATTATCTAGGTGCTCGAATTGGAAAATTGTACTCAAGGTGCCATTTCACAAATGAACTTCTCCTTTCTCTCCGACATCTCGTGGATTCGTCTATTGAAGTGAGCATCTTCACTCAATTGAATACATATACCTTTTCATTCGTGCCAATTAAGATGTTATTGCGCGACCATTGTCCCGTATAACTACTTCATGATTTTCAGATTCTTATTCTTCCCCCTACTAGCTGGGAATCCTCCGAATCCTTCAAGAGTCTTCTGCTCGAGCCCAAGTATTATTGTCCTGGTGCCGTTCAATATTCCGACCGTATTCAGGGAGCTCTTTTGGGAGATAGTAAACTTCGATCGAGATGAAGTTTTTAGTCTTATGGACGATGAATTCTTCCGTTGTGCTGGTCGAGGCAAATTATTCTTGTACAGTGAACAAGACAAATTGACTATTCAAGAATTTTTCTTGTTGAATATTGAAGAACAGTGAGTTTAAAAAAAAAGTTTATTGACAATTCAATTCCCCTACAGTAAGTTGAACCCAAACCCAAAATATGATACCAATTTAAAAAATATTTCAAAAAAATTCGCTGAAAATTCTGTTGAACTTTAAATGTTACTCACTATGTTTCCCAGTTTGTATGGGTTTTTTCAGGACGTTGGAACAGTCGGTCCATGTGGCGGATTCGCAGCTCAAATTACTTTTCGACAGAAGTGATTTGAATGAAATTCACATTAATCCAATATCCGGTATCACTGTGGAGGGACTGCGACAAGCCGTACAGGTATATTTCACCCACTATAATTTCATTATATGGTAAACCTCGTATTCATTCACTGACTATTCGCAAACTATTCAACATGAAAATGTAATAGCACATAGAAAATGCCAAGAATTATCACTGCGGCATGAAGTATGATTGGTAATAGTTTATCACTCGCATTCTGGATATGGGATGAACAGTAATACAATTATATGCAACGAGATTGATTGCGGTGTATAGGAAGACGACAACTTGGTCGTCAAATATGGCACAGAAAATACTATTATAACTCTTATTAATAATTAAACAATGGGTGACTTAGGTGGGGAGAGATATACGAGAGCGGAAGGATATTGGGGGAAATGGCGCATACGGTCTCGTGGGCCAGTCTATTACAACTATCTACAATTCGATTAGATAGAAAATTTCGAAAGCGTGATGACGATGAGGCAATAATGCACAACTTATAAGGGTGGCCTCTAATTCTACCGGTAAATGTGGACATCATGAAAATCTCTGATGGTGTTATGTCAATGAATCCACAGATAATCTTATAAGTGCAACACAAATCTATCTTATGTCTACGGTGGGCAAGAGATTCAAGACCAAAAATAGTGAGACGTTCCACGTATGTAACATAGGGGAGACTACAACGATATACTGACATTCTTGTGAATGAACGTTGGATGTTCTCTATGAGGGTAATACTAGATTGGTCAGATGGATTCCAAACTTCCGATGCGTATTCTAATACGGGGCGAACATAACAAGTGAAAAGTTTAGAGAGAAGGGAAATACTTTTTAGGCCCTCCTCTCTGCCTCTCCGAAGAAAATTGAACTTAAAATGGAATCTGAATTCGGCGATCTTTCAGCACTCTCGGTAATTTTTTCCGATGCTTCAGCAAAGAATTTATGATTTTAAAGAAGCGATTGGAGTCCGAGTCCGTCCTGGCTGAATTGATCGAGAATGAAGGACAAATGACGACTTGTTTCACATACAGTTGCGGAGACAGGAGAGTAACTGCGCATATCACAGTCGCTGATTCTGAGGATGATTACGATGAGTCTCACACTACCATCGTTATTGGTTGTGATTAGTGTTAATATTTATACAAATGCGACATATTCACCTATGTGTTCACTTGTGTTTCCTTCTTGTTGCCCTCACACATTTTCCGTTATTATAAGGTTAGCGATTACAAGATGAAGAAGAGTAAGATGTTTCCATGTGTATATCAAATTTTGCTTTGACGTTACGATGAAGAAAGTTCTGCGAAATGATTTTATTTTAATTCATTGGTTTTTGAAACCATGTCTATATTTTGAGTGCTGCTTACCCTCCCTATTCTGCTGTCCGCCCCCCGGAAAGATGGGCTCTTTCACACCACAAAATGTGCTATAAATGGACTTGTCCATTCGTCAGAAGTGGCTACTTCCCCTCTCGTCTCAAAAGTGCAGTGTGCTTTATTTGGGGAAAAATAATCCCAAACATCCCATCATTGCTTTATCCCTTTCCAATCAACTGAAGAAATTTGTGTTCTAGGCTTGACAATTTATTGAGACCTCAATTTCTCTTCCCATTGCAAGATCTTTGCTCAGCAAGCGCTGAATGCTTCTCATATGATCCTTTGCACTTTGAATGAGCTCGTTGTTATAGTTTCAAGCGAGAGAGGTTAGACTGCCCAGCAGAGGGATTTTGCGGGGTACGGTAGGCGAGGGGGGAGAGCGGGCGGATGACTCATCACATAGGGAGGGGAGGCAGGGAGAGAGTGCGCCAGACGGTCAGAGACATCCGACTACAGTAACCCGTGCATGGACACTTGCGCCACAGTTCTCCCTGCGCCCAGTTGGGGGATTTTCTACCGTAATCTTGGCATGTTGCCAACTTTGAGCCCAGACGACTAATTTTGCGGGTTACTGTAGGCGAGGGGGCAACAAGGGAGGGGGTGACTCATCGCGGGGAGGCAGCCCAGCGACTTGAAGGGGGAAGCCAATTTGTAGGTTTGCATGGTTCTCAGGATGACTAGTGACAGTCCATTGATTGACTGAGTAAGAAACATGAGTAAACGTGTGAGGTCGCTAAGTGATCAGTTCGTATTGGAATTCTCTTGACACAGTGTCACATCATACATGGGCAGGGTTCGCGCCTAAACATGTGCCTGCAGGATGCTAATTGTAAGAACAAAAATTGGCTTTATTCTAGTGCAAAAAAGGTCAATTTTCGCTCTGCAGGGTGGTCCTACTAATTTTAACTGGTGTCACGATCATGCCCATTTATGGAGAAGATTCTCATTGCAGTTTCTCTCTATGCTTCTTCGTCCTCGAGGACTCGCTGACCACTGCGAGAAGAGGGCGCGATTCCCCCTGGATGAAGATCCCTTCGCCAAATGCAATGTAAGTTTGCGTCGGATTAAACACCTTCTGAAGTCTTCTCCTAGCCCCTGATCCTGATCTGACCATGTTAGAGTCCAAAAAACCAACCTCTCAACCCTCTACTGAATGACACTAATCTCGTCTCGTTTCAGTCGTGCAAGACTCCACTCTCCGGATACTTACCCAAGACCCATGGACTCAATCACGCATACCTCCTCACGTGCGGCCACGTAGTCTGCAAGCCCTGCGTTCAAAACATGCGTAAGTTTTTTTTTCGAGGCAGATTACGATATCGACATAATCGAGCAAGAATGGGTTACGGTAGCGGCTATGCGTATTGGCAAGACTTGAGATGAGTGAAAACATTGGTTTCAGGCATGCAGAGTCAGGTTCCGAGGGCGGGCGGCCCCAACGTCCCCGTGGTAAAGACGCACTTTTTGTGTCCCGAGTGCAGCGTCCTCGTTACTGACATTCTACTGCCCAACGCAAAGAACGCGAACGCCAAGTGAGTCTCTTGCAGGGATACTGTACCAGTCAAAAAGGGTATACGGTAGCAGTATCGTTGGGACAGATACTGAGTCACATTCACTATGTAATGGTCAATGCAGCGGAACGAAGAAAGTACGATTTATTCATATCGGGAGCGTTTTGTGAAGTATTGCCCATCTCTAGCAATACCAATATGGCAACTGATGTCGATTGATGATATGAGCCCAATTTATATTCAGGATGTGCCAGAGTAGCTTGTGCAATGGCGAGGCCTTCAGTGTTCCCAATCTTCGATGCAAGTAAGTTCGGCGCCCACAAGGAATGGAATACGGTATGTACCGTATCTGTTCGCTGGGACAGATGATGAATCACACACCGAACTCTTCTTGAGGAACTGCTGTCTCCTCATCTGCGACGAGTGTCAGTCGGACCACTACGCGATGTTCCCCAAACATGAAATTGCAAAAACGGTACGGGGGGAGATATGGGCATGCGTGTCAGCCATAGTTTAAAAAGTAGACCAAAAAACGCATACTCAACCATCGACTATTCACCCGTGAATACTAAGTGATTATGATTATAAATTACTCAGTGATATACAGATCATGGGCTTGGAAAGGGGGAGAAATATGGAATTCGATTTCAGTTCTTCAAGAAGTTGTTATTTTTTGCAGACGGTTGAAATGACCGAAGTGAATCACAATCGCCGTTTCTTGGGATGCAAGCACCACGAATACAGACCTCTCGTTGGACGATGTAAATGTGGAGAGGTGAGAGTGAGGAGAAGCACAGCAACGCCGGACTTTTGGCAACGAGCCAAGAATAAGAGTTGCGGTTTGGCTACTGTAATAAAATACCGTAATTTCGATAGATATACCTAATTTCAATCAATAAACACTGTTGATGATCAAGAATGCTACGGTATTTCGCCATTGGGATACGCCGTACTGCTTTATTCTTCACATTTTGCCCAATGTCCGGTTCTGCCTGCGCTTCGAAACGCTGTGAGAAGGGAAAGAAGCGGAAAACAATTTGACTTATGATTGACCTTCTCACATACTCCTGTGACGGATGTGCTATCGTATGAAAGTGATTGGGGTTTTTATACGGGCCAGGTCTTATAGTATGCCAAAGACGTTTTAGATGGTGTGCGATCACTGTCCCACCTCATACATAACGTTCTACGACAATGGAAGCGATTGTACAATTATAAGACACGAGAAGAAACGACTGGATGAGACGAATCTTGACTTGGAAGAATCCCTCGTCGACTCGCTATCACTCAGCAGCAAGCTCAAGTCTATATCAGTTTGCAGTCTGTAGATTTATGTCCCGGGTCTAATTGTATGATAGATGGGGATAGATCCTTTTGCAGGCTCCGACTCACGCAGCAGAAACAGGATGATCTTGAGGAGAGAGTGGACCGAATGAACAATGAGATCGCATGCCACTTCAACCAGATCATACAACAAGTACCGTAACCCCTCGATCAATCGATAATCTGTCAACCCCGATTCAGGCCATCAATCGCTGCTGGGAAACAATGCGATACGTGAAGAAGCAGGCGGGAATCCACTACGAGCGGCTGAAGAAGCATGAGAGGGACCTACTGAGAGTGGAGAGGCAAATCAAAATTGTCAGTTTTGAAGGACTATTTAGGGGAGACGACATCGTCTTGTATCGCAAAATATTGAATTATCACGTCATACTAGGCATGCAAACGAGAAACCAGCCCGTAATATAGGGATTGGAATTGGACGAGCGAGGTCGAGACCGAAGTCATGTCAAACCCGAGTCTGTCTCTCAACTCATCCGCCACTTCTCTTATTCACTGACCGAACCAGCCATTGAGGAACTGACCAAGTTGGAGGTACGACTACCATGAAACCTATTGGCATGTGCCTCTTAAGGAATTCCACTCGAAGATCGAAATGTTCGAACCCGTCATTATCCTGCATTATGAGACGAGAGACATACTGGACAAGATAAGGGACAGAAACAACGCAAATTGCGACATATTGGCACTACCATAAACATCAATCAATACCGTAATATCGTAATTTTCAGATCCGGAACTGGGGCAATGAGATTCAGACGAATGTGAGGGAGCTGCGACAAGAACTTCAAATGGTGAGTTCTCATAGACGCCATATTCTATAAGCTACCCTACCATTACTATGTTTACAATGTTTATCGCTCTTTCTTCAGTTTACTTGGTCGAGTGAAAGGCGCTATGTTAAGGTGTTCTGGACCTTCATTAGTAATTACGGGCAATCAAATTAAATGTTTACCGTAGTTATTCTTCTTATGCACATTACCGTATCCTCATAGATACCGTATTATGTAGGATACAATATCCTTGCAGGTCCATCAGCCGTCTACCAAAATGGTGGAAATGATGAACATATTCACAATATCTGTCTGGATGGAATGATGGACTCGAGTGAGATCCCTCTCTGAGTTCACATGGCACTTGACCACTTCGAGGATTTGTATCAGAAGGTTCGTTCTTCTCTCCTCTCTTCCACAGTCTGCAAATTCCAGTCCACTTATCTCGCATTGACGAGTTTGTCCCTAATTATCAAAGCACCACCAATGAACTTTTCCTCTTTCAGAGATTCGACAAACCACCCGTTCCAATCAAAGACGATAAAGGCAACGTGACCTACCAGAAAACGGAGCGGATGTTCTCTCTCGGACTGAGACTGCCGGAAAGGGCTTACATGACGGTGAAGGAGAAGCAGGTTACCGTGTCTTTTTTATTATTCACGTAAATTAAGTTTATTTACCGAGTACCAACACTCCGTCTCGTTAACGTCTGTGCATGTTCTAATTTGCGTGCTATTCCGTCACCTCTGCCCGTTAGTCATGATTTTGAAATGGTTTCAAGCGCAATATATAGAGAACGATTCATTTTACATAAATAATATCAATGTCGATTAATTATGGTTGTTAATGTGAGAGGATCACGATACAGTATCCTCTGTCAATAAGAAAACCAATTCATTGCAGGAAGGTCGTGTGTACGATGTCTCAGTGCGCGCCAAGCCTGGAGTTTTGATCATGGCACCTAAAGTGATTGGGGGAATGAAGAAGGTCTTCAATCTGAGGGAGTTGCCCTTGGCGTCTAAGGAGGTGATTCTTAAGATGTACAATCGGTTGATAACAATCGAAATCAGTGGAGTGACAAGAAATCGGGAATAGGACATTTCCGCACAGACACTTCCGCACACGACAGTTCCGCAGAAGACCCCCTAGGATTGATCAAAACATGGACAAACTACAGTGATTTCGAATCGTCTCGATAAAATAAGCATCTTTTGCTCAGGAAATTTTTTTCATGAAAATCAAAACTGGCTGAGTTAGGGGTTGTGCGGAAGTGTCTCTCTCCACTGTGTGCGGAAGTGCCCTACTCCCAAGAAATCGATGCACTATCCTCAATCAATGGTTGGGAGTTTTTTCCCATAAAATATTTGGCCTCTAGGTCTGTACGGCGTTCACACTTACGCCTACGCTCGGTCAGATATGGCATCCGGCCGGAGCGCTGAACGTGAGCGAAGGTATCCAGCAGAATAAACAGACTGGAGCATCTGGGGTGAGTCGGGAGGGTGACAGATCCTCAACAAAAGACGCCAGCGCCATGGACATTTGCGCCATAACGATGAAATGAACAGATATGCCATAATTTTCGTCATTCTTTACGCAAATGTTTATTTCATTATTTTATAATAGAGCAAATGTCCAAAGCGCTCTTATCCATAACCACATCTTTTAAAACTACGTTGCGATTCACTTTTCTCTAATTTTGTGATTTTTAAGCGGCCTGTGAATTCGAGTGGCATTCAAAGGGGGAGATAAATAGCAGACTGGCCAATGGAATACTGAAATATCTACGTGTGAAGAAGATTTGCATTTAGATTATTACCAAGCCGACGCTCGTTGCTACATCTTCTCCCCGTTTATCCGCAATGCCCCAGTTTCAGCCTGAGGACAACAGGTATGGTTGGCAGTCTGACTACTTTATGTATGATGTATGATGGCTACTATATATTTGACGATATACGACCTGTGTAACATAGCCCCTACAGTAAACAACCTGCCAGCCATAACAACACGCCACCGCTCCTGGCTGCATCGCCTGTCAAGGAGGAAGTCGAGGAACCAGTGGAAGAGGTTAGTATTATACATGTAGCATGAACTGACTCACTGACAATCAGCACGAACCCTCTCTCAATTTCGTCTTACGCACTCTAATATTTACCTGCCATTTCGCCGTTTCTCTGGCCATTAGCCATGATTTTGAACTGGTACACGCACAAAATATAAAGTCTGACTTTCTATTCAGTTTACATGAATAATTATTTGTAGTCTGTAGTCGGACATTTATTGATCGTCATCGTTATTGACGATGAGAAAGTTCCTTCTTGTAGAAGCCACCGGTGGAGAACATCACTCACAGGAGCACAAGGGAGCAGAGCGTGGAAGTGTTGGTGGGTCTGCATCCAGACTACAGAGGGCATACTACAAAATACAAACCACAGACGGATTAGCCCCCAAATAGAAGCGGTGAGAAAGAACTGGACTAAAATGTATTTTATCCAGTTCTATTTCTGCGGTTCTTTTTTGGGGCTTAACCCACATACTGCTACAGAATGCCAACTACCCCTTGTCATATTTGAAAATCAAGTTGTCGTCTTTCTATGCACCGTAATCAATCTGGATGCAAATATTTGCTCTAATTGCTCCAACCGTCCGAACGAAAGCGATAAACTTATTCGTTCCTTCAGGAAGACGTGAAGGTTTTCGACCTACCCTCCACCTCCACTCAAATCGCGTTTTCGCCTGGTGAAGTGATCGACAACCGTCCCCAGACTGATAGTGCGCCGGAAGATGAGACGCCTTCAACACGACATGTCGTCCGCGAAGTGAAGAAGGCTGTTTCTGTGAGAACACTATATTCCGGTTATTCAAGGGGTTATCCTTACGGTTACGGTACGGAAAGCAAGTAGAAGTGCATATTTATGATCGTCCAATTCCCTCGGAGCGGCTGTCCATCAGATGAGAGAGACAACTGCTCCGAGGGAATTAGACGACAGAAAAATTCACGTATGCTTGCTTTCCCTGCCCTAGTTATCATAGAGTGTCGGTTTTGGGGCGCAGTGAGAGACAACCGCTGTGAATGAAGTATGACGGCTAATAATCAAAAGCTGTCAAAGGAACGTCCCAAAAGCTAGGCACTAGGTTATCCTGAAGGTTAGTGGCCTAGACCGGAGACGCTGTGTATTATGGATACATTATCGAATGAGGTCATTACCCCCTCAGCTGCAGTCCTTAAGACGATATCATTCTTCTTCAGCAAATTCGTTCGAAATTGATATTACGAGCCCTAGGAACCATATATATTTAGGGGGAAAGTGATACAGCAGGACAGATATCTATTAGGAGTATGTAGACTAAGGATGTTCCCCTGTGTTGCACTTTTAGTTGAAGGAGCAACGTAAGCATTTCGCGAAGCAGACTCTAAACAAGCTGGCAATAGAGAAAGCGATGTGCAGTCTCCATGGCCAATTTGCTGCAAGAGAGAGTCAGTTTTCAAATTTATACATCTTTATTAAGTTTATCGTATTTTTAATATCGCGGCGTAAATTTCCATGGTGCACTTGCTTTTCGTCTAAGTATATCAAATCATGGATAGTTTGTGTTTCAGAAGGCTATGGTCCAATAGTGCTGAAGCGAATGACTGAGCGTTCCCCTCAACCCACCGATTCTCCCATTGTCATTCCTCGAGGAGGATTCACAATCAATCGGAGTATTGGCGAGATGATGACTACTGTATGTAACTTACCCGTTGACTGCAAGTAGCTTCACGGCTTGGTACTGATTGATGACGCCCCAATAGTCAAACCGATGGCAAACGAGCTATTTATATTAGGTTGAGTCATAAGTAATGATCCATATGAACTTTATCTTACAAGTATACAGTAACAATCAGGTATGATCACACATATGCACCATCATTGTCCACGACCTGTTGCCATCGCTCAGGCAGCTTATGGATCCCTTCCTTAAAGAAGCCTTCGCGGCGCGATTTGAAATATCGTTCGAGTTCGCAATGGACCTCTGATAAGTTCTCGTTCTGTATTTTCAAGGAGCGAATTTTCCGGGCCAAACTAAATGTGCTCATGCATGAGCCGTGTCATGAACAATACCAGGCCCCAGTGAGGGACTTCCCAGCCCACTGGCTTTTCCAGAGGCCGTATCCATGAACATCTTTTGCCGGGCAAATGAGTTTGCCGGGTTTGCCGACAAACACTTTTGTCGGGCAAATATGTTTGTCGTATCCATGAAACAGTCGTTTGCCGACAAACGTGTTTGTCGCGGCGAAAGTGTTTGCCGGGGACTTTGCCCGGCAAACGGACCGGCAGACCGTTTGCCGACAAACGCTTTTGCCCGACAAATGTGTTTGCCGTGTCCATGAAACTTTCGTTTGTCGACAAAAATGTTTGTCGCGGCAAAAGTGTTTGCCGGGGTCTGACCCCGGCAAACGAAGCGGCAAAC
>JACMIF010002422.1:0-18141 GCA_014805445.1 Diplogasteroides magnus | reverse complement strand
GGTAGGGGGGGGGGTTATTGTCGAACACGGTATTAATGGTTAAAATTAGACGTTTTTCAGGTTCACTTCCACGAGGCAGTGGATTTATGTAGTGGTGAAAACGCGGACCTGCCCTCAATGCATTCGGCTGACGTAATTCAATTTAGTGGCTTTAAATTAATTTCGTGATTAATAAGGAGGCTAAAAATCTATTCAACTCTGCTTCCAATATTGGTGGCCTGGATTCGTATTGGATCGGATTGCGGTGTCTCGACGCGGATCCAGCGTTAGTCCAGCCATTTCTCATCTGGACTGGTTATACCTGCATATTAGGAAAGGCAGAATGATCGCGAGAGTGCATTCCGTCTCTTTGTGGCCTCCATCGCGTGGTCATATCTACCTAGTGTGTAGTCACGACCGCGCGATGGAGAGCACAAATATATTCCGCCTTTCTTACTACATATATACCTATTTGCTTCTCCTTACAACCTACTTACAAGTTTACAAGAAGAAGAATTTACAAGAAAAACCTATGATGATCCTATGAAATTACAAATATGGTTCTCTTATCGAGACGTTATTGACATCCGGTGACCTGCTCTCCGTCTAACTTCATTCCTGGCGGTCGTCTTTCACTTCGCAGAGATTACCGCTAGGAATGAAAGTAGACGTCCATGAGGACACCGGTTGTCAATAACATCTCGGTAAGATAACCCTGATTACAAAACAATGAAATCTCAAATAGAAATTTCCAGACTGGTCTGGACGGATGGCTCCAATGTGGACTACACACCAAGCGGTGATTTTCCATTATTTCACGGTCGTGGTTATTCGAATTTGCAGATTTTCCGGATGAATGCAGTCCTAGAAATGGGCCTTTCTATTATCAAGAGGACGAGGATACATGGGAGGTAATTTAAACGTGCTGGCTATTTTGGTCCGACTTCGGTCTGCGCTCTCATTCGACCGGCCTCTATGATGAGTGAGAGAGAGAGAATGACAAGCGGGTGCGCTCGTACGAGAAACGATCCAAAAGACGCTCTCCACTGACTATGGTTTCAAACCTCAGCAGTATGTTGTCAGAATCACCATCCGTTTTGCATATCCATTGCCAACACATCAAAAATAGAAAACGTCTTCATTATCGATCAATATTTATCGATTTTTCATTATCGAATTACTGTACTCGTTCAATGTTTTGATTTCAGACCGGAAATATCAATGATAACTACCCTGTGATCTGCCAAAAGAATGTTGATAGAAGTGGTGAGAATTACAGATATTTCAGGGACTCTCGAATAGGGTTCTCTTATCGAGACGTTATTGACAGCCGGTGACCTTCTAGCCTTCTAGTTTAATTTCTAGCGGTCGTCTCTGCAAAGTGAGCGAAGGTCGCTAGGAAAGAAGTTAGACAGAGAGTAGGCCATCGGCTGTCAATAACGTCTCGATAAGAGAACCCTGCTGTTGAACATTGGTAGTCAATGTGTACTCAAATGTGCAATCCACTTTAACTATAATATAAAAGTATATTTTTCTGACAGCGCGGAAAGCGAAAAAATTCATTTTTTAAACCAATCGATACGTTTATCCATCTTGAGATCAACTCTGAATTTTTCAATTATCTACATATGTTCCAATTCAGCACCAAGCTGCGATGATTTCACGTCCGTTGGCAGTGGCATGTGCCTCGAGGCAAGTAAATACTTTCGTTGCGCTACTGACTAGGGATCGGTATCCAAGCATAACTGCATATTTTTGTCGTCTAATTCCCTTGGAGTGGTTGTCTGTCTCCGGTGATGGACAACCACTCCGAGGGAGTTGGCGGACAGAAAAATGCGCCTCAGCTGGGATTTCGTTCCCTACTACCAAGACATGGGCACTAAATAGCACTTACTTCTTCTTCTCCTCACTAGAGTTGACAGTTTGATTACTGACAGCTAAAAGTGTAGTTGTCATCTGGATAGGAAGCGAGCACAGTCACTCAGCAGAGGAAGACACAGAAACCGCACAAGCAGTCGGATTGCGGTATTAAAAGTGACAACTAGGCCCATAAACGGTAGAGTATTGTCTTTCTGTCTTGAAACTCGCCGTGCGAATAGGATTAATCTAAGGAATTCATTTGGTTATCGATCTACTGTTTTCCTCCTCAAGTTTAATCCATTGCTCACATGCCCCTATTGTATCCAGACAATTCGTGACAAGCTTCTCGATGATCGAAATTTGCTAGACAAATTAGGCCATAGTCAGTGATTACCTCCTCCCGATCTCGGAATTGGGCGCGTGCGTCTCAGGTGGTTCGGTGAGAAGCCTAGTTGGCGGAGGGTAACGTCCGCCCTCTGCATTCGAGACACACCGGTGCACTCTCCCACCACATAGGTCCCTTCGAAGCCGATCGCCGTTCCCCTGAGTGCCCCCCTTTCCTTCCCTCTCCCTATTTTTCTTCTATTTTCTCCCATTAACTCGTCATAATTATGTACATGTTGACGCATCGTAAGATGTATGATAAATTAAATTAAATTAAATTAATTCATGCATGTTCGACATGATCTCCACGGCTGCAAAATATGGAATCCCCATATTGCACGCTTGCAAAATGTGGAGTTCGCATGTTTCTTTAAGACAATAACAGGAAAAAACACAGGGTCACATCGCTCCTTCATCAGTATCTCAAGTTTTCAATGACCGAGCAGAGCGACTTTTCTCTAGCCTTTTCCCCAAACCTGATCGGGCTCGTGCACTTCCGCGTTCCTGCCATTCGAAACTGGTGCAATTTGTCATCAGCTCCAAGACGATCTTCTGATAAAAATACGCCCATTTTACCTGTCGGCTCGTATAATCATGTTTCCTGATGGGCCACCGTGTAGGGGAGTTTAGGGATTTCGATGGGAAGAGGGGTGGGTAGAAGACAGATAAAACAGTAGGGGAGAAGAAGTCAAGATTGAGGTTGGACGTTCTTGAATGGAGGGTGGAATCGAAGCAGATGTTCACATTTACGTCGTCTAATTTCCTCGGAGCGGTTGTCTATCTCACGTGATGTACAACCCGTCCGATGGAATTTTACGACAGAAATGTGCACTTATTGCTTTGATTCCTAAATACTATTGAATGACTGGCCACATACGAATGTTTTGTTCGATCGTTTATTTCGAGGTATTGCAAGAGAGTGAAACCCCTTAGAAAGCGGTCATTCTCCTCGGCAAGCGAGACAAGGGGTATATTCGCTTGCTGCGCAGTTTCTGTCCATTGGTTGCTCTCTTCGTAACCGCTTCGTGACCTGTCGGCATATTTACCTGTAAATATTATGACCTTTGAGCTTCACAAATTTCCATACTCTGACGAAATTAGACAAATGTACCGTCTGGGGGTGATGGCTGTCACGTCCTCTGTTGATTTGCGCGTTTGTCAGTATTACATTCTCAACGACCAATAATGCGACAATGAGCAGAAGAATATGGAATGAGAAGAGTCGAGATATCTAAAAATCAGCAAAAAAAATATGCCGACAAAATAGAAAACGGAAAATGCCATATTGCAAATATTTTAGGAACCAATTTTAGGAATGGCGATGAGTGAAATAATGACCGAATAGAATCTGAAGAAAGTGGCGAGTATGTAATGTGAATCAATTTGATTTTTATTTACAATAATCTTTGGAGACTCTATATTATGGATTTTCTTCTAAAAATTGCAATTAAAATCCAAGTGTTTGAAGGAAAAAAATGAGTAATGGCTCTACAGTGCGTCTGAAGAGAGTGGCGACCATGTATTATTGTGGAAAACCAACTTGATATACCGAGTACACACACTTCATCTGGCTGACGACTGTGCACTCTCTAATGTGCGTGCTATTTCGTCGTTTCTCTGACCATTAGCCATGATTTTGAATAAGTTTCACGCTCAACATATAGAGGCAGACTTTCAACTCCCTTTACCACAATAATAATGTGATTTTATTTTTCATTACAAAAACATTTATACTATATGGATACCCTCTAAAAACTTCAAAGAAAAATGCAATTGTTAGGAGGAAGAAAGTGTGTAATGCTGCAAAAGAGCTTTAATAGCGGCCTCTCAGGGTCTGCAATTTGAATCTATTTCTTGCCCATTTTTGCTCCCTCAATTGCTTATGAAATATAAATACGGTTTCACGCAGTGGAGAATTTGAATGATCGAGATATTGCAAAACAAATTACAGCTGAAATTGTTTCCCATGACGTCTCAAAGTGACGTGCAGCAAACATTTCGCAAATAAAGAAATCATCAAGAAATCATCCAGAGAAAGCATGTATAGCAACAATTGTTCCGCAAGTAAATCGTGACCAGTAAAACTTGCAAATAGATTATTTCCGCTTCGGATATCTGTTTGGCCGTAAAAAATTTCCGAAAAATGCTTCTGATTTCTTGATTTCTTGATTTGCGAAATGTTTTCTGCACGTCACTGTTAGAGACGTCATGGGAAAATTTTCAGCTGTTATTTGTTTTGCAATATTTCGATCCTTCAAAGTCTCCAATGCGTAGAACCGTATCTCTATTTCATAAGCAATTGAGAGAGCAAGAAATGGGCAAGAAATAGCTTCAAATTGCAAACCCTAGGAGGACGCTATAAAAGCTCTCTTGCAGCATTGCAGAACCATTACTTACTTTCTTCCTCCTAACACTTGGATTTTTTTGTGGAGTATTTAGGAGGAAATCCATATAGTATTCATGTTCATTGTTATGGAAAATTGAATTGATTCACATTACATATTCGCCACTCTTTTCGGACTCTTTTCGATTGTTTGCTTCGCTTTTCCCCAAATTGGCTCCTTAAAATATTCACAATATGCCATTTTTTTACCGTTTTCTCGATGATTTTCAGATGGCTCGACTGTTCTCATTCCACTTTTTTCTCCTCATTGTCGCATTCTTGGTCCTTGAGAATGCTATATTGACAAGCGCTGGAGAACACAAAGGACAGCACCCCGAGGTACATTTGTCTATTATGATCTTGTAAATGTTGTTGCATGGGAATTTAAGCGGCACAAAAGTAATCATATTTACAGAAGCCGGTCGGTCAGGAAGCGAAGAGGTCGAACAGTGGACAGAAACCGCGCAGCAAACGATTTTACCCTTGTCCTGAGGGTTTTACTTGCTGAGGCGAATGACCACTTTCTCGGCATTTTAACAATCTAGAAATATCTCGAAATAAAGGATCCAAAAACATGCATGCATATTTTAAAAATGTGCAACAACTTCCACAGAGCAGTTGTCTGTGACAGATTTCTTAATTTGCGAAATGTTAGGGGACATTCTAAGTCGGGTGAAATAGAAGGGCGCCGTAATGGTGAAATTGACGCTTGCATCATATTTATCTCTATTGATTGACTCGTACAACTTGGATAAAATTATATTATTTTTTTATCAAGGCACAGAATAGAGACCTCGAAACGCATATTTTTAACCTCATTATTCTGGCCCGAGCGGCTGTCTATGAGATTGAAAGACGACCGCTCGGACTGGAAGAGGGAGGTTAGAAATATGCGTTTCGAGGTCTCTAGCACGGAATATTGTAGTTAGAATAGTGTGGGGGTAGGGAGTACGTTATTGACAGCCGTTCATTTCTATTCGTCTAAGTTTTAGTCACTTCGCAGAGACGACCGCTCTGAGTGAACTTAGACGAATAGAAATGAACGGCTGTCAATAACGTACTCCCTACCCCCACACTAAGTTAGAATAGCTGGACAGTAAGAAAAAGAAGAATGGTGCATGACAAAAACACACGAAAACCCCCACGAACTACTGACTTTGACCATAACACTAGTGAAACGCACCGTAAGTTTAGGGCCCTTATATTACGCATCCTAACTGAACTGTTGCTCTACCTTATTTATCTCACAGGTGACTCCGTAACAACGAAATAACATGTAAAAATGAGAGACCAGGGTGGCATCCAGGTGTGAGATACGTACTAGGAATAACAGTTGGGATAGGATGCATAATAAGATCTATCATCTTTTTACGATCCGTATGCACTGTGGACTACGACAGTATGAAACGAAGAATGATGTATGGCGAATTGGTTCACTTTATCTTATCACCAATGGTTAATTCCTATGATTCATTTTGTCATGTCTAATCCAGACCATAAAACAGTTCTGAAGTCACCCTTGAATTCCTAATAGTGACTCAGTCAATGAATAAGTCTACATTCTCATCTTTCGAGGACATTTTTACCTGACTCACCCTGGGTGTAAAGCGTAGTCTCGTTGACTATATAACAAGAGCCTTTAAGCACAGATAAGCAATCGTCTCTTCGCAGAGTCTTCCTTATCTCCACTATAATGTACCCTCAATCACTGATCGTTCTTGCATTTTTCCTAGTCGGATCACTTTCTGCCCTGCCGATTTCCAACAAGCTAAATGAGGTCATTCCTACTAATGGACCGGTGTCCGACATCTCCATCGGTCCCCTGACTGTGGAAGAAAATTCATTGTGTGAGTTTTCATAATTACCAGATTACATACTGTCATGGTAAGAAACCGTAAGCATCCTCTTATGTGATTTAAATTCCTCATTGAGTCCGCATGAAAATTGAGTCTATTTCAGCTAAAAACGCGGCCGTCATCAATACGAATTCCTGTGGAAATATCAGTGAATCCGGCGTTATTCAGACAATCACCAACAATTTCGACAACGTTCGTTCACTTACGCATTATAGAGTACATATCATTGTTGAATTAAATTTACAAAATCTTAATAATATCCTGATCGAAAATTTCTTAGAATCTCATGAAGATCTTCGCTAACATTGCTCCTGTGAAAACAGGTAATCGATTATTTAAATTCAAAATAATGTGATTCGACGTTTTCAAGAGGCTATTGAAAGTGGCGCAACAGTAGCAGCAGCAAAAGAGAAGAAAGAGCAGTCGCCTGAAGAGTCGGGCCCTGTCATCAAGAGTAATGGAAAGACAGCCGAAGAAGAAAGTCAAAACAGTAAGATTTATTTTTAATTTTTACAGATATTATTTTTGGTGAGTCAATTCGAATAATCAGGGGACAATTCAATAAGGAAATGTTCAGGCAATAATGCTGCAGTAGTGAACACGAACTCAGGCGGAAGCATTTCCAAGTCGGCCGTTGTCCAGACTATCACGAATGATGTGAAAAATGTGAGCTTGTCTTCTATATTTCATGCTGAACCACTTCTCAATTCAGCGAATTTTCATGGTGCCTCCTTTTTGTTTTTGCTTTCCATCGTCCAAATAGTAAAATGATTTTTGCAGAACAATATGCGGATCTTCGGAAACATTGCTCCCGTCTCATTCGCAATTCCATCAGCAAAGGTCAAAACGGACTAAATTAGGCCATATATTGTGCTGTAATGTACATTGATATTCATTTCTTTTCTGATACAAATTCCAAGAAACCAATAAACACTATCATGATACTTTTACAACAGCATTTTCGACCATTGTGAAATAAACATAAAGTGATCAAATATCCAATTAGCCAAAATACATGTTTTGCGAATATACTCAAAACATAAATTTTTAAAAAATCGTTTGTCGTATGGCAGATATAGTGCGTTTGACCCCCATATATGGAGGAGGTTTCAGAAAATATACACTATCTACCAAAAGTCACCGGCGGTTTACGTTTCTCCGATATCTTCGCTCACCGGTTTCGAAGAAAAATTCTGAAATTCTCTTGGTAATAACTGACTACATGACTGATAATTGCTGCATAGGACGACATTCGTCAATATATCCTCATCTCTCCCATTAAAGACCACAGAACACACAACATACGCACAAATATAAATGAAACGCACAACATCATACAGCCAGAAAATTACCTTATTGTGCCAAAGATTGTGCTTTTGAATGAAACGCAGATTGATTCTCTTTGTATGTTTGCCGTCTCTGCTCTCCATGCAGTCACTACATATTGACAATTCTAGGGTATCGATTTTAAAATATAGTGAAATAATGGGAATAAAGTGAAAATTTTCTGTCTAAATGTCTATGACGTGACTGTCTCGACTCTCGCACTACGACATCGCCCAGTTCGTGCACTGATGGAATATTATGCACTGAACCTACCGTTGTATTAATCTCCACGAATTTTCGTATACACTAGATATTATACAAATAGCGATCTTCCTATTGCATAAGTCACGCTCTGATGAAAATTCGAGCTTTCAGTTGGAGATAAATGCGGCGGCTGTACCGCGACTTGTCCAACCGAGTGCACATTACGGGGGTATTGTCAGACCAACAATAGATACGTATTCAGAATATGTTGTTCATCATTATTACCTGCCCGTTCAATTGACTGTTATGGGAATCTACATCATTCAACACGTAGAAAAGATGCTTTGGACGTTCCCACACTTTTGCATCATCCGCTGAGTTGGAGAGTATGGGAGGCATATAAGAACCCATGGTTCCATCATCCGAAGTAGGGTTGGCAGTTAGTGCACGAAATCAGTTATGTTTCACTGACTCTATAAATCTCCACGAGTTTTCGTATATACTAGATATTATACAAATAACGATCTTCCTATTGCATAAGTCACGCTCTGATGAAAGTTCGAGCTTGTTATATAGCATCCGTGAAACATAACTGATTTCGTACACTAACTGCCAACCCTAGTCCGAAGTCTCTATCATTCTCAATTATGCACAGTCTCTCCTCTTTTGTGGCATCACACCGCTAAATGACTGATAATTCCAACAACGAGTGACATCCATCTATTTTTCTGCTTCTGCATCTCTCTATTTCCACAGTCTATTTTTGTCATTGTTATCATGCGGCTGTGGTTGGCAGTTTGACTACTTTTTGTGTGATGCTTCATAGGGTGCATACCTTCAAATGTATGGGGGCACTGAAACAAAACGCCCAAAATAGTCAAACTGCCAACCACAAACCCATTCTAGTACAGTTATTTCTTCAGCCTCTTTCAACCCCAAGATGGTTGTGTCGCGATCGTTTGCCTACATGAAACACCATTCTGCAACTTTATTATTCTTCATCGATCATTTCAAGTAAGTGTCGGCTCTTTGCTCTGCTTATCAATTTTATGACAATGGTTCAAAGGAATATCGACTCATTTGGTGCGCACGAGTGATTTGAATTCCATCGAACTTCGAGGTGATAATTTTATTATCTCCTTCATCATCCTTTGATATTATGGTAATAAATTGGTCCCAACATCGAAATTATGCTTTTCAAAAGTCTGACAATCGTATATCAGCTGGAATAATCATATTATTTTGTATTGTAAGTATTTTATGTGCGTCAAGATACGATAATTTCTTTTACCAAAATAAAACTGAATTTAGGAAAGATAGATATTCATTCAATGTTCGTTCAGACATAATATTCTCGTGCGAATATCGGAACTAATAATTGGTACAAAGGCACACAGCTCGTGGATAAGCTCGCCAAATCTACATATCTATCGCCGAATTAACTCTTCTTTGGCTTTTACTCTGATAAATTTCTTTTTTTCTAACTTTTTTCTTATTTCACACCTTTTCTGCAATAGTGTTTGTCCATTCATTTCAATCCTTCGTTTACCTTCTAATCGTCTAAAAACTGACGATGAACATTCGTTGCATGAATGAGACGACCGCTCCTCGGGAATCAGACAACAGACGTATGCACTCTACTCCCGATTTAGAAACCCTAATTCAAATATTATACAATTTTCCGTATCAGAGCGTACGCTATGGGGTTGATACAAGATATCCAGCCGTTCGTCATTTTTTCTCTCCATTTTTTCAGTCTTCCTTTGTCGACTTTATGACAGTATTTCTCATGTGGTAATATTTTTTTACTGTTTTTCGCGGGGCTAAAAAACAGTTTCATGGAGCTTTGCTCTCTAATGACGAAGTGGACGGATGCTCCATCATTCTCTGTATTCGCGCGGCGCAACCGTCCACTTAAAGAAGCCGTCCGCGGAGCGCTTACCGACGAGAAAATCAATACTCTGCGTCTCTTCAAATCCCTCGCTTTCTCATTCCCCTCTGACCATCGATTTTCCCGTTGGGAAGCGCTTCCCTGATCTCCACAGACGGCTTCTTTAACCATTTGTGCGCAATTGTCCATGACGCGCGTATTACTCATGCACTGTATCGTCTTTCGCACTATAACATCGTCCAGATCGTGTCATTATCTATCTACACATAGAAAGAATACAGCCAATTCCCCCGCCATTCAGTATACTGTATATTGGCAGTTTGAAAATGAATTGTGGTGGGGAATGGCAGAATTTTTTTTCTGTGTGTAATGTTATGCACTGAACCTACTGTTGAAACCTGCATCGCTACTTGTCCAACCTGTTCCAGTGCACATTACGTGGATAATGTCAATCCAACAATAGATACGTATTCAGAATATGTTGTTCATCATCTTTTCCTGACTGTGCTATTGTTGTCTGTCTCTTCAACAATTCAACAACGGGAACTGAACGCATACAATACATATTCAGAACACTGCATCATTTGTGCCAGCCTGTCCAATTGACTTTTATGGGAATCTACATCATTCTACGCGTGGAAGCGATGCGATGGACGTTCTCACACTCTTGCATCATCCGCATTATACGATGAGTTGGAGAAGACCCGTTGGAAGCATTGCATGCTTATGTATAAAAGCCTATGGTTCCATCATTCGGACGGAGCTTTGCCTGCATGGGACAACCAAGCCATCAGATATATTTTCCCCCTCCACTAGGATTCCCACTAATGTACCTCATTTGTAACTGTACGTGAGGTATCTTTACCTCCCGTGTAAATACAAGAACTGTGGCCTTTATTATGATCTCGTCGGGATTTCTACTTCATTTTCATAGGAACGTCTCCCCACATCTGTCTTTCTCTCTCTGCATCTCTCTGTTCCCACAGTCTACTGTTCCTTTGTTAGCATCCCGTTCTGGTTGACAGTTTGATTGCTTTTTGGGTTATTATTCATTGGGTGTATATCAACAAATGTGTGGCACAGCGTGCCGAAAAGTGGAACATCCGAGTATTGCAGCGCATCAATATCGCGCACATTCGTGAAACCGCGACGCGTCCCTTTGAAGGTATAGTGGGACGCGTCGCGGTTTCACGGATGTGCGCGATATTGATGCGCTGCAATAGTCGGATGTTCCACTTTTCGGCACGCTGTCTGTGGTTGCACTGAAACATTGCACATAAAGTAGCCCAAACTGTCAAGCAGTCTACTACAGTTTTCAGCCCCAAGACGGCTTTATCTCGTCCGATTCCCTACATGAAACACCATTCACGCAACATTACGATTCTATAATACATCGATAATTTCAAGTAAGTATCGGCTCTTTAATCTGCTTATCAAATTGATGGAAATTGTTCTAATGCGATTTGGATTCAGTATATCGGCTCATTGATTGTTCTCGCTGATATAGATATTAGAATGGACATTGACAAACCTGAACCATTCTCGAACCCGAAGTTGATTCATGAAATCCAAAACAGACATTGAAAACATTTGAAGGTCTAAGAATAAGTTTATGCGGATATTCGGTCGTTCGATTGGCATTTCTTGTTTTCTCCCATTTTCAGTCTTCTTGTGTAGACTTCAGTGTGCCTCCTGTGGAAATAGAGTCCTCTTCACAACACAGAAGATGGACGTATCAGACAAATAACTAACGTTCCGGCGGGGAATCGGCAATAATACGGTGGCTTCAAAATGAAAACTTTCACCCAGCGGTAGTATTTATGCCGATTCCCCGCCGGAACGGTAATTTTTTTTTCTGTGTTTAGGTTTCCAAAACAATAGCAAAGTGCATTTGTCATTCGTCCGCTCCATTTGGCGCGGTTTTCTATCTTACGTAAAGATAACCGCTCCGCGGGCATAAGACAAATGCGTAATACACTATACTATCGTTATAGAATCACTAGGAGGTTTGTTGAAGAGATGCTCTTACAGATGTAATCGACTCATGAAACTACCTTAAATTGTCTACGCAAACAAATGTCAGAATAAAGGTGACGAACAATTTGATGCTCTCATTATCTCCCCTTAAATATGAATAACCGGCACCTGAAAAAATGAAAGTTGTGTTGTCCCTCTAGGGCAGTCTCTGAAGAATTTTCGAGGTGTGTTTTGTATTGTAAAATTGTGTGCTTTGAACTCGGTATAATAGTAACAGAGTTAAGAATATACTTGCCCTAAAAGCATAATCCCTTCACTTTTGTGCTTTCAGGGTGGAGGTCATTATGTAAGCCGGATACGTCTCTCCGATCAGAATATGCGGCGCAACTATCCCAATCAAGAGATGGCTCATCAGCTAATGTAAAATATCACTGTACCCCTCATTTTCCGAAATCCAGTTGCCGCCCTCACAATGGAGTACTTTTCCTTTTCAGCAATACAATGCCCACGGAAAGCCATCAACATCTAGAGAGAACTATCAAGTTAGGGATCAATCGGACATTAATGAATGTATTCTGAGTATTTTAACAACTCATCGTCTAGACGACGTCCCTGGAACTACCAATATCATGCAAATCAACGTCCCTGTACAGCACTTCCTGCCTCGTCAGCTCTGGTCTAATATTACACTTCAATTAATTAATTGCATTCATTTGTATAATCTGACGACGAAAATATGCTTTTCAAAAATCCAAAATCACAAATCGGTTGGAATGAAAATTCGATTTTGTATTGCATTTATTTTATGAGCGTCGAGTGATGAGCATTCCTTATATCTAATTAAAACTGCATTAAGGAAATATCAATAATCAATCAATGTTCTTTCAGACATCATGTATGCGCGTAACTTCAATAGCAGGAATTAATAAAAAGGCAGACAGCCATATAAGACAGTGATTTATAAGATCCAGAAAATTAAGTCAAGGTAACCACAAAGTCACACTTTGCACCGTGCAAAATGTGACAGATTTGCGACGACCGAACTTGTCACACTTTGCACCGTGAAAATCGTGACAAGTCGGCGACGCGCGAGCTTGTCACAGTTTGCATCGTGCAATCCGTGACAGGTCGGCGACGACCGAGCTTGTCACAGTTTGCATCGTGCAATCCGTGACAGGTCGGCGACGACCGAGCTTGTCACAGTTTGCACCGTGAAAATCGTGACACGACATTTCCACTTTCGTTTTTCCTTTGCAGTTGCCCATCGGAGGCCCTACGGAAAAAAGGCAAAGAAAGATGATGTTGGAACATGAAGAAGTTAACCTAACTGTTGTACTTTTATTCAAATAAATACTGAATAAACAATCGCCTATCGCATCGTTGAATAGAGACAGGTAAATAGACGGTAACAAGAATAGATCTTAGGCAATGTGAACATATGAGGTAGGTGAATGGCAAGCAGACTAAAGATTGAAGGTAATAGAGAGTTGAGTGGGCTGCAGCTGTGGAGCCTATGATCATAACAAGGGATGGAGTAAGGACAAACACTATCATGGGAGATAAACAGTTGGGCTAGAACATGATATAATATACAAAAACAAATAAAATGAAGCAGAAGAGTGACGTTGCGGTTGGAGCTAGCCGTTGTTCACGCACGAGAATCCTGCAACATACAAGCCTTTTAATTGTACAATGAATTTCGGTATTCCAAAATTCATGAGGGAAAATTCACAAGACCGATGATAAAGAAACAATCTTACCATTAACAGGAGCGACTTCCCGAATGAATCCACCTTAACACTATCACAAGCAGACGACACAGCAGTTCGAGCGACGGTTATGCAAACGGGGACTGATGAGGGTGGACGTCGCAAGCAGATATGAGTCTGAAATATGCGCAATTGAGCAAGCCAATGCATCATGTCAACAGGTAGTGCGAAACCTCAGAACACATAGAGATCTGCATGACAAAGGATAGGAATCCTAGAGCTAATGTTCTAGAATACGAGGAAGATTACCTAGCTCTATCAATGAAGTTTTAGAATGCCGTCGTCTGCTTGGCTCAAACAAGCACGTCTGCTTGTTCTGAAATCTTCTTCATCGTCGTTGTCGATGGCTATATTAAGCAGAGCGGGTGCAACGACATCTCAGGAAGCTCATTAAAGTTCGTACAATTCTCATTATTATTTATTATTTTATTTATTTATTACGGTTTCTACAACGGCAATCTTATGTATTTATCATTCGTCTAATTTCCTCGGAACGGTTAACTGTCATATGAAAGAGACGACAGTTCCTCGGAGATTAGACGAATGAAAATTTGCCACACTTTGCATTTGTGGCACGACGTCGAATTTTCTAGAAGGCCCGTCACAATTTGCACAGTGCATTTTGTGACATCTGTCACAATTTGCACAGTGCAAATTGTGACATCGAATGTTCTAGAAGGCCCGTCACGATTTGCACGGTGCATTTAGTGACATCTGTCACGATTTGCACGGTGCATTTTGTGACATCTGTCACGATTTGCACGGTGCATTTAGTGACAACGCCTGGCTTTACTTCTATCGATATTTTGAACGGATATAAAAATCCAGAAATTGAGTGAAAGCCCCCACGGACATTTGCGCCATCATGAATGACAGTCGAATTGTAATAGATATCATCCAACGCGAGCTTCTACATATTGCAAACGGTAGATATAGCAAACAAAGGAACAATTGTGTTTCACATTGAAGTTGATATTGTTTTTTGATCATTAGACTGTGAGCGGAATCCGCTATTTATACGATTTGATAATATTTAAAATCATTTGATTGAGCCCTGCTATAATTTTGGTAAATCACGGTAACAACTTGCTTTATTTTTAAAATATTAATTCAGAATGATACAACTGTCGGGACAGAAGGAACTCCCGCAACGACTTTTGCCGTTTCCTCACAGGAATCGTTCCTCTTTGCATTTCTGGTCTTGTGCCTCGTCATTATTGTGATTATGGTGAAACGCCGTAGGTTATCGATTGAAAATCAAATTCCATTTTTTTTATTTTCAGGAAATTCAGCCAGAGAAGAGGGACGTGTTGAGATAGAAGCCCCAAGGGTTACTCCGGTGAAGACTACGGTATATGGCGAGTGTACGATTTGCCAAGAAGAAGAAGTAATCGATCCGAAGGGCTGCCGATCCTGTGGCAAACTGATTGGCTGCAATCGGTAAGTGTTAGAATAAGTAAGCAATGTTGAGTGGGGCAAATGACGTCATAGTGGTGAAATGGACGGATGGGCCATCTCATCTATCCATTCCACCACTGTGTAGCACTTTTCTTATTTTCTCCAATTTAATTGCTACTAGAACTGTCCTTGTTAAAGGGGGCAGTAATTGTTTGTTGCTCGAAAAATGGCACAGAAACTATGATGATGTAATGCAATTGCCAATCATTTCGGGTGAAAGACAACTGCGCCATGAACAATTGCGCCATAAAAAATTGAACTAATAGGGCACAATATGGGAACGGAATCCAAGCAGAAGTACATTTTTCTTTCGTTTAATTCCCTTGAAACGGTTGTCTTTCTCACGTCATGGACAACCGCTCCGAAGGAATTAGACGGCAGAAATGTGTACTTCTGCTTGGATTCCGTTCCCTAGTCACAATTCTCGGCATTTTTTACAGTGCTTTCGCACATTTAATATTATGGCGCAGTTTTCCTTCATACATCATTTCATCATTTTTATTTTCATTCGAACACAGAGATGACCGAACCGCAGTGATTATACTTGAAGAATAACAAATACGCAAACTTCACTGATAAATCAAACCAATCAGCACTAGGGTTTCTAATTCGGGAGTAGATTGCATTCGTCTGTTGTCTGATTCCCGAGGAGCGGTTGTCTGTCTCATTCATGCAACAGACAACTGCTCCTCGTGAATCAGACAACAGACGAATGAACTCTACTCCCGATTTAGAAACCGCAATTAGCACCCATTAATTAGCTAATATAGACTCTTTTCAGTTGTGTCAAGCGATGGTTCCACGAATCGCAGGTGAGGAAAAATATTGATTTTGTAAGAGTTGATACAAAAAGTTGGCATGGTGCCAAGAGGTTGTCTCATAGTACGAAATTGATGCTTTTCAGAACAAATCCTGTCCTCTTTGCCGTTTCAAATGGGGACACGGGGGACCAACCGTGGAGGACATGGTGAATATCAGGGGTTCAAAAAGCGGTAAATTCGTCGTCATTCTTCTCGGCCGCGCGGTCGTCTATCATTGAGTGATACAACCGCGCTCCGGAGAAGAATGACGACAAATTTACCGTTTTTGAACCCCTAGTGAATATTACAATGGCCAGGGCATGCAATTTCGCAGGATGACTTCGTGATTGTTTTGTATATTTTTTTGTTGTCATTATTTCTATTTCCTAAGTGCTATTATTTCCTAAGTAATACATGATTTTGTTGCTATGCCGAATAAAAATGGATTGTCTAGTATTTTGTGTCCTGTCAAGTGCGTTTGAGGAAAAAGAGCCTATTCTCCTTCATGGTACGAAAATATAGTGAAAAACAAGAATGCAAGAATCTCGCATGCGGGATGTTCTTCATATTGGTATGATTAGTGAGATCCATACAAGTTAGAGATGCGGAATTGTTTGTATAATTTTATAGGGTATGTTTCAGGGTTACAGTACCGCCCACAATCCATGACCCTCCGATCGATCAGATCGATCCAAACAGTTCCATCGCCATAACTTTTGAACCACAGCTACCGTCGAATTATCCTATGCCCAAAGTGAAATATATGAAAATGGGAATTCTGAACGAAAGAACAAGTTGGATGCGACTACTAGCAAAGGACTTCATTTTATGAGCCTCTTGTTTCATTCAATCACCAATACCAAAGTGCCCAGGACCATTCTTCCGAATCAGTTGTTATTGATAGATTATTCCGATTTGACCTACTTCAAATAGGCGATTCCTCCTAATCACTTTACTATTCTTCAAAAGCGAGTCTACTGCAATTGGGCGTTTCTTCGGAAACGTGTTGGACTATTCTTCCGAACTTCTAGGATCGTTCTTTATATTACAAGGAAAGGGGGAACAATTGTCCACTCACACGGTAGCAGAGCAAAATGGTTTATTCATGTAAAGGGCATAAATAAGCATGATGAACGTTAGTGGTATGAATATATTCGTCATTTTGTCTAGGTAGATAAGGAAATAAAATATACATGATGAATATGAATTGGTAAAATCAATGAAAAATTTACAAATATTTCCAGGAATCGATGAAAAATGTACAATTATTAACAACCGGATATGAATAATTAAGGTGAACCCGAAGGAAAAAATAAAGAATGATTTTTCAAAAAAATGGTAAAGAAATGAAGCATATATTTGGTTGTGAAATGTTTTTGTTGCAAAATAATCGATACTGCAATTCTGAAAGGTTGGAAGAAATTGCTAATGTTTTACATATTGTAGTTCGGAATTACATATTTACAAAAAGGTGGAAATACACAAGATCGATCAGCATGGCGAAGAGTGTGCAGGCTGCTGTCTGGAAAAGGACTCAAGTCAATAGAATATCTTTAGGAAACAATTCATGTTACTATAAAGGTTTGCTTTAGGAAATCAATATATTTCCATATTCTTCCCAAGATACCGTAAAATACCCATTACTCACCACATAAATTGTTTGCTTCAGCATGAAAATGCCCTTCGAAGACTGGAGCGACGTCCGTGTGCACGGTGACGTTGAAGCGCTCATACTTGGCCGCGACAGCGCGCCATCTGAAAATTGAGTGTTTCTCACCGCGAAATTCTTAGGGATACGATAGTGCGGGAATTCAAACATGTCACTCACTCAATCATGTTGCTCGCTTTCTCCATCCAGTCGCTCGCGTTGTGAAAGCCGAGCGTGAATGTGAACGCGTCAATGGTCCAGTTGCCCCATGACGGACTCCTGAACGGAAAAGGTACCTAACTGTTTAATCCACTTCAGGCTCCCGAATGGATAAGCTACCGTAACCCCCTCACCTCTCATCGATGTGTCCCTTCACCATGTCTAGGTACACTTGGCCGCCTTCCGTTTTCAGAAAGAAGGGAATGGCCGTGTAGTCAATGTTCGAATTGGCCAGCTCGGAAATGCCGTAGACTTGTATAGCTGAAAATTGAAAATTCCCGCCAATAAAAAATATGTATTTCCCGCCTTGTGGTCCTCAAAAGAAGAAAACTACAGTACCCTGATGTAGTCCTCGAGGAAGATGAAGGTGGCCAATGCAGCGAGTGA
>JACMIF010002421.1:0-18150 GCA_014805445.1 Diplogasteroides magnus | reverse complement strand
TCAAGGAACTTCACGTTTGCGCCAAACGTTCGCAATGCAATAAGTTGATGAAAACTATATTTATAATTTATGTCTTGTATACCAATGAATTCTCCAGAGCGTAACGCTTCGAATGAATGGTAAATGCATGGGCAAATACGCCTTATTCATTTAGTTATGGGCGGGAGAGTGTTGGAGGACCTCCTGTTCACTACGAGAGTATGCAGCACTGTAGCACTCCGCCGGCGGCCCACTTTAGAACCGCCGTTTTAGAACCATCTCGTCGTCTAACTTCATTCCTGAGCGGTCGTGTCCGCGATGTACCGACGATCGCGTAGGAATGAAGTTAGACGACGAGATGGTTCTAAAACGTCCAGTTCTAAAACTTTCTAAAGTGGGCCACCACCGGCAGGACTACATCCTCCATGGATAACCCCTGACCTCGGAATAAATAATTTTTTATCATAATGAACATGGGCATTATTTGAAGAGCAGCATGAAGGAGAGACGAAAATTCAAAGAAGGATGGCGTTTTGCAAAAATTATCGACATTGTTCGTAAAGGAGTTTTGACTAGGGGGGAAGATGTATCCGAAAAATGAACATATCATCCATTCAAATCATGCCCCCCCCTCTGCAACCTTTCTGTACACTAGTCTTATGGATAGTTTTTGTCCGTGCGCACCAGTGGGTCATTCTCCGTCGCTCATCATAGACGGCCAGTTCAAGGAGAGCACAGACAAAAGTCGTTCTCTGTCCCCTTACTCTCAGGGGGGAGGCACGTCCTCTCATTCCACCTCTTCATTCATTAATCCTGTCCTCCCCACGCCCGGTCGCCCCTTCCACTCCTCGTCCGCAATCGAAGACAGCGAACGATGGCCCAACAAGAAGAGGAGGAAGAAGACGTCCACTTCCAAAATGTGAGAGACTACCAACTACCGTATCCGAGCCATAGCCAATCAATAGTCTACAGTAATCATCGATCGATACTCAGGGCAAGGAGATCACCACTAACAAGGCAACTTACAAGGTGGAAAAGTTGCTCGGAGAGGGAGGGTTCGGCGCCGTGTACAGGTACCGTAACCAACGATCAATACTTACCGTAATCTTGAACTTCAGAGTGGTCGACACTAAGGACGCGAATAAGATGTACGCTATGAAGGTGGAGAGGAAGAAGGCTGACAGGAAGGACTCCAAGTTGAAGATGGAGGTTATACCGTAATCCTCAGCCAATCAATCAACACCCAATCCATTCAGATCGCGATTCTCAAGATGGTGGGCGCTGAACGCAAAGGGAAATCACACTTTACGGATATTATCGATCGAGGTCCGGATTACTGTAGCGGGAGCAATCGATAATAATGGCTTGATTCAGGCAAACGCGATGAAAAGGTCGAGAAGGACAGCTACTACTTCATCGTGATGCAACTGGTCGGCAAATCGCTCGCGGATCTCAAGGCCAAAATGCCCCAAAAGGTTCGTGATACCGCATCCTATAGCATGCACATACTACCGTAGTAACCATGGACGTCAGGAAGTACCGTAATCTTCCCTTCAGGTGTTCACAATGTGCTGTGGCCTGGGCGTCGCGATGCAGTGCCTGGAGGCGTGCCAGGACCTGCACAAGCACGGTTTCATCCACCGAGATCTCAAACCGGCCAATTACGCGTGCGGATTGGCCGACAAGAAACGCGTGGTACGGTAGATCGCCGGCCGCAACGCGTCGCCTCAAGCAACGTGGCTAGATATTGTCTCATTGCAGATCTACATTCTCGACTTCGGCATCGCGCGCAAGTTCACGAACGACAAGAATGAACTGAAGACACCCAGAGAGAAGGCCCGATTCAAGGTTAGGGCGTACGACCGCGACGCGTTGCGGTTTCAGATGCTGTTTGTAGTCTGATCCTAACCCACCCCCCCCCTTTCAGGGCACAGTCAAGTTCGCCTCCATCGCGTGCCACAAGAACATCGAACTGGGCCCCAAGGACGATTGCGAGAGTTGGTTTTACCTGCTCATAGACGTCATTCAGCCACTCGGTTTGTACTTTGAATCTCGAATTGTTTGTACTTCGATCTCTTGATCTCAGGCCTTCCGTGGAAGAAGATTCAAAACCGCGACGACGTCCTTCGGTGCAAGGAGGACTGCAGGAAAGACGGAAGCAGCAAAAAGGTATGCAAGTGTTTGTAGTCTTACAGTATCCCGCCCCATACAGGGCGATCTCTACGAGAGCCTGATTTGCAAAGGAGAACTCGAACTGGTCGTCAAGTACATCGACAGCCTCAAATACTACGAGAAGGTCCGACCCAAACTACAAACTATGAACCACTTCCCCCTTTAGGTTGACTACAACTACGTCTACGATGTGCTCAAAGTGGTTCGTCTCTCGATTGGACTGCTACCGTAACCTTGACCCCTGAGACAATACAGGAACCTTAACCCCCCCCCCCCAGAGAACTACCGTAATCTTAACCCCTGAGAGAACTACAGTAATCTTGACCCCTCCCTGATTCAGGCGGCCACGACAGCCGGAGGCTCGCTGGACGACCCGTACGACTGGGAGAAGGGCGAGGATGGCGTGCCGCCTCCGACCACGAGCACCGCCACTACCAAGAGCACCTACAGCAAGATGGGCAAGATTCGCAAGGAGGGCAAGGAGTAGACTACAGACTACAACCGTTCCTTATCCTCAACCACTTCATAACTGAAAGTGCCCCCTTTCCCCCTGTCGTCAGTCTCTTTCATCGGTCTCCGATTAACACTTGATATAAAGCGATGCATAATCCATAAATCAATTGTTCTGGAGGTTCACTGCAATGTCTCGTTTTCTTGCATTTTGTCCATATGAGCTGGGGACATACATGGGCTGGCTACTTCTACGGAGGGTAAAAAAATTTAAATCCGGGTAACCGCGGGTCTCAAGAAATATTTCCGGGTTACCGGCGTAATAAGTAAGACGAATACGTCTCACTTGTATTGGCTCATGTCGAGGGGGAAAGCCTTGAACGCCACTGCTCCAAACCAGGAAAGAGAAGGCGGAAGCATCCTGCAATAAGAAAAGTAGAATTAATCAATTCGGATCAATCAACGAAGCCTAGTTCCACCTGGTGTCCATACAAATCCGAGCATTTTCACTAGGCGTTTTTGAGCGATAAATATTAATACTGTAAGTGGCTCGTGTAACCAACAACTTGGAATACTGTACAACATCCCTGACTCCCAAACACATCTGCATGAACTCACTTGCAAACACTTCTGAAGGTATTCGTGTCGGACTTGGCTGGGTTCATGTGGAATACCTAAATGAGCCTACAGTATACAACTGGAGTTCGGTCATACTTGTGAGCATAGATTTGTTCGATCATTGACATACCTCGGGGGCCAAAACATTGGCGTCTAGCGCTCGTTTGAGTCTTCCGTAGGAAATAACGAGGTTCGTCGCTCGAGTGAGCTGAAAGAAGCAGAAACATGCCGAGAGAAGAACTACGGTTTCTTAAACGGTAATTTAATGCGATAAAGTGCATTTCTCATTCGTCTAATATCCGAGGAGCGGTCGTGTCTCTCACGAGATAGACAACCGCTGCTAGGGAATCAGACGAATGAGAAATACACACAATTAACGTTTTATAAACCCTAATAATGTAAAGAGACGCTAGTTAGGACTGATGTGATCAAACCTGGTCCATGTATTTCGGGTCAGGATCAGGCGCATACATCATGAAGGGATTGTAATTCACAGCCACGGGAACTCGAGCCCTGAATAGGCAAACTGTAGAATAGTAACGGGTAAAATTATTCCTAAGGATAGGACGAGTTTGGTAAATATTGCTCGACTTTTGGCGAAAAGGTTGAGTTTCGAAGACAAGCAGTCATTGAAGCTGTAGCTACTAGTAAATAGTAGGGTGTCGCATTCAGTGACTTTAGTGCAATTGTCATTCGTCCAATCTCCGCGGAAATGACGTCTAGCAGATGAGAGAGAAAATAGCTCCGCGGAGATTAGACGAACGACAATTGCACTAAAGTCACTGAATGCGACACCCTAGTAAATAGTCAACGCCAAAGTGTCACACCTGAGGTAGATGTCGAACCATGGCTCCGAAATGTACGAACTGTCCTTATGTGCCTTGTCGTATGACAAAAGAGCAGTTTGCAGACCTGAACACAGATTATAGTAACAACGGAATGTCGACACTTGCGCACAACTGGCGATAACTCTTTCATCTTTCGTTTTCACGATTCCCTACCGATAGTTAAGTTGTTTGACTCGACGAGACCAACAACATTCCTTTTGGTGGTGAGTCATGAGAATGAAAATTGAAAGAGTTATAGGAAGTTGTGCGGAAATGACGTCATCCCAATAAGAGTGTCCTCCAATCAACCCAACCTGGTCCATCGGTCTTTTCAAAGTCTCGAATGAGCTTCTCGGCTTGCGAAAAGTGTTCGGGAGCAAGAACGACTTTAGCTGCGGCGAGGTATCTCTGTAAAACTTCTATTGAAGAAGGTACGACAATTTTTTTAGGATAGTTTATGAATGCGCAGGAAAACTAAAATATGAGCAATTTCGCACACCTATAGGCATCGTGAAACATACTTCAACTTGCATATGATGCGGTATTCAGGGAGCAATAAAAACTCTAGAAGCAATGAGATTTCGCACATTGCATGAATCGGCGAGATTTTTAGAACTTTCAAAGGCTTATGCCCTAATTTAAAGGGTCCAAAATGTCGTGTTTTCTGTCTTCGGCTAAGTGTCACACTGCTTTCTCATTGGATTATACTAGGGATGGGAACCCAAGCAGAAGTGTACATTTCTGTCGTCTAATCCCGCAGGAGCAGTTGTCTCTCTCATGTGATGGACAACCGCTCCGAGGGAATTAGATGTCAGAAATGTGCACTTCTGCTTGGATGCCGTTTCCAAATTATAACGGAAACGAAATGTTTCGTACATTGCACGAATCGGCGAGTTTCGGGATGGGCAGACGTCTCAGACTCTTCTGGAAGTGATACGAGGGAATGACACTCTTGTGCAGAAACTGATAGTCATCGCCGGCCAGAGTAGTCTTTCTGAAAGATGGGACCAAATTTACAATACCGTCGACCAGGCCCATTATTTTATATGAAGCTCATAGTCAGCTTAGTAACCATCTGACAGGCAATATTCAGATTGGATTTGTTGAAATTTTTTCTCCATCGTCCATAGGAAGAAATGTGCTCAAATTGACAATTTTGGTACAACTGTTCTCAGAATTTATACTCTTGATTTAGTGTACACGTCGTGAAACATATTAGTTTGAACCGAATTAATTTAGAAAAAATAGAAAAAAATCGTCGAAATTCAGATCTTTCGCACGTAGTTGAAATAAGTTTCACGACTTCTTTAAATTATCAAACCCAGAACAAGTTACAATAGTTCTTGAACGGCTGATCTTTTCAACACAAATTTAAATTACTTGACTATGTATCGAAGTATTTTATAGACGCTAATTCGTTCTGTCAGACTTTAGATACCTGTCAGACTTTAAACTACGAACGAATTCGATTTTGAACAATTATGTCCGATAAAAATAATACACACGGTGCTGATGTTTCACAACAAATCACCGGGCATCAAAAACTCACAGTCGAGCAGCATTTGCTAATTTCCTCTGCAAGAAACCACCGGATCGCTGCATTAACCTGAAAATCGGAATACAAATAACAACGGTACGAGATCGAGATATTCTACGTGCAAACACAGATACGAGGCAAGACAAGTAAACGGTGAACATGACGCCAACATCTAACTCTGGAACGATGGACTGTACAAAGTACGAAAACGACAACCCCGCGACAAGCACAGAAAACTACAAACTACGAAAAATGAAACGGAGATGTACAGTATGCTTAGTTGTAGATTCAACTGACCAATGGAGCAGATCACGTGTCATCATGTTCACTTGGTTCCAATTTTAGATGTTCTAAAATAAATAGGATTTTACTGTGTTTATTTATTACTTAAAATTGGCTCTGAACACAACTTTTAAGGAAATCCCTAAAGTTGAAATTTCAAAACAAAATTGAAGAATTTTGTGTCTGACATTTCTTTCAAATGGAGATAAGTATGTAAAGACATGGAGTACAAATATTTACATGCATCATAATGCAAGAAACGCTATTCGAAAGTAACCATGAAGTTGCTGACTTCTTCCATGCGACCATATATTCGCTCCGGCTATTGTTTTGCATTTCATGTGCGACCTCCCTCTGATAGAAGTATCTTTTCATTTGCCTCTGTATGAACCCGGTAACAAAATTCGAACTTAGCAGTTTCCCTCTTATTGCTCAATCTTACTCAGTTTCCCTCTTCTGTCCCAGTTTCCCTCAGCCATACTGTAGTGCGAACTCCAGGGAAGGCTTAGAAATGGCTCGGATGAACAAACAGCAACGAATATGCTGAGTAATTCAGTGAGATTCATTCTTTTATCACCTCTCCTCGGAGCGGTTCTTTCATCATCAGATGGATATCCCCGTTCCTCAGATATTATACAAATGAAAAAAAGTCTTCGAAGACCTGTCGCCTCTGTTGATCTGTTGATCTCAATTGAGACTCTACCGTTCTCACTTCCATTCTTCTAATCCGTGATAACAGACTCATTTCCGCTTTGTATCAGTGTTCAAATGCTGAGTGCTTATCGAGAACAAAGAAGTGTATTGAGATTATCGATGGGACAAAGAATGAAGGGGATGAGAATGGGTCTCGGGATGAAAAGGGCGTATAAGGGCACATGATAAACAGCGATAAGTAGGGAACGCATTATGGGATTTCTAATCTCCCCAATCTCTTAGGGGCGGTCGTCTCTCATTTCGGTAGACAACTACTCGGAAGAGATGGGGGAGGTTAGACAATTGCATAATGCCCTTGTGATAAGAGGGCATTCATAAAGGGATGAGTTGTGGGGATGTTCAGTCATCATGATCACTCCAGTTCTCATCCTTGCCCTACTCTCTTCATGCACACTCGCTGCCTCCAAACAGTGCAAGAATGTCAGTCCTCCCGTAATGGCGCCTGCCGATGGAACGAATGCCTGTCGAGAAGACGTGAGTCTCATCTAGAGTGGGGGTCATGACCAATTCTAACTAGCGTTTCTAAAACGGTAATTTAGGTTAGAAAGTTCATTTCTCATTAATCTATCTTCCGCGAAGCGGTCGTCTCTACACTCGACAGACAACAGCTCCGAGTGGATTAGACGAATGAGAACTGCACTTTACTACTGATTTAGAAACCCTAGTTGAGAGGCGACCGCTCGGAAATAGAGACCTCGAAATGACTCTCAATCGACTCACTTAGTGCATTCGTTCTCTCTAACTCATTGCCGAGCGGTTGTCTAGCAGATGCGATAGAAAACCGCTCGGCAATGAGTGAGAGAAAAAGAATGCACTAAGTGAGTCGATTGAGAGTCATTTCGAGGTCTCTACTCGGAAGAGATTAGGGAGGTGGGAATTGTTCACGATCCCACTATAATCTCTTCTCATCAACTCTCATCTTGCCTCCCTTCAGAAGTTGTGTACCAATGTCATTGGTACTCCAGCCAATGATGCCGCCCTTCAAGCCCTGTGTGTTCCCCCAGTCCTCTCCCTGTGCCCCTCTAGTTGTGAAGACTGTTGCAGTCATGCAGAGAACAACTGCAACGATGACCTCCGTGAGTACTTATCATGGCTGGCAGTTTGACTACTTTATGGATTATGTTTCACAGAGGGTATATCATCAAACATATAGTGTTCTTGAAACATAGCCCAAAATATTATCTCCGTATCTCATTCTACCAACACAAACGTCCTCCATTCAGCCGACAATGCCGCCTTTGCCTGTCCAAAACACGGAGAAGACGTAGCCAAGATCTGCAATTCCATGCCTTCAATTTACTATAAATACTGCAAGGTGCGTGTCCTCATCACCCTTCCACTGTATCCATCCCCTAACTTGGCACTATGGACCGTCTAAAGCACCTCGATAGCACCTCGAAGTGCATTCCTATTCTCTAATTGTAAGTCATTCGGAGCGGTTGTTTATCAGCGGCAAGAGTCAACCACTCCGAATGACTTAGAGAAAAGGAATGGACTTCGAGGTGCATTCTACTTGGCACAGAGGAGCGTTTCGAGATATTCGACAAATTTTCGACACATGCCATTGTGGTCCCTACTAGACACAACAACCACTTCTCGTGGTTTCATCTAGGGTCCGCAATAGTCCGTGCTTAGGGTACGTGTGGATGGTGCCTCGAGCCAACAGTTCCCTGTGTGGACACCGATGAAGACAACTGCAAGACACTCAAGGTGGGCACTTCTAGGGTTACGAAATCAGTTATGTTTCACGGGAATCATTCAACTTCTATATGTGGTGCCAGTGAAGCACAACTGATCTCGTACTCAAGCTAACAACTGTTGCCCCTCCCCCTCAATTCACTCCCATTCAGCCTTTGTGCAGTGATCCAAGTGTGTCCAAGGACTGTCCAGTCACTTGCTCCGCTTGTTCTTGTAAGTCCCTGGGTGGAAGACTAGAGCGCCTTGGCCATTTGCGTCGTAATGGCGAGGTGGACATCATCGTCGTCATAATTTGCCACAGCGCAAATGTCCATTTCACCTCTACGGCGTAAATTTCCATGGAGTTCTTCTCTTACACCCACCTTCATCTCCCCTCTCCTTCCCTTCATCCCCTCCTCCTTCAGCCTCGTCGGCAACTACTACCACAGCAGCCACTAGTAGGCCCGCTACTACAACTCCTCATACAACCGTTCCATGTGTGGACGCCCATCTCAAGTACGCCCTTCATTGGGTTATTTAAAATACAAAATGATTTTGCTACCGTATTACGAAAGTCCGCGCATTGTGACAGGGTCACTTAAGATTACAGTAACGGAAAACGTCCGTGTGTCTCAATTATTCGATTTTTTCAGCTGTGCTGCATGGTGTCAGAATGGATTCTGCCAGAGCACCTGGTATACTGCAGAGGAGAAGAAAAGATACTGTGCCAAGTCGTGTGGATTGTGTTGATTAGAGATCGAATTTTGGAAAATAAGTGCACATAACTGCCTGTCCTGTCATTTCGATCAGTTGTCTATGATGAACGGGGGAGAATGAATCAACAACGCGTGAAGAGTAGGAATCGCATTATGGAAGCACATTCCTCATTTTACTATCTCTCGCTTTCTCTGCGCACTTCAATTCATTTGTCTTTATTGTCATATGTCGACCGGTCAGAAATGAAACGAGAGAGCGAGAGATAGTAAACTGAGGAATGTACTTCCATAATGCGATCCTTAGTGAAGAGATGAAAAAGTTGTATTGTATCATATTTCCAAAAAAAACTATGTCTAGTGTTGATTGCATCTCTTTTCATGTAAATAAAGTCTGATGAATGATACAGACTTGCTATCAATGTAGGCAGAGTGCATCTCAAAGTTCATTCCGCCTCTCAGCGTTTTCTATCACGCGGTCATCTCTGGCACATAGAGACAACCGCGCGATAGAGAGCGCACAGAGGAGGAATGAACGTTGGGTTTCACTCTGCCTGTTTTGACTACCCGTGGAGGTGATGCCGCTTTTATTATTTCGATAGTGATTTCGAATCAAAGCCTTTGATATAAGTGATCCTTCTGCTATGAGTCTTTTCTTGTGCCAAGCATGACATTTTGGAGGCAAAGCTCTTTATCCCAATGACATAGCACATAAACTTTACAAGAATATGCCAAGGTCAAACCATCTCAAATCTACCGTATACCTTCTACCGGGAGCACTCCTTTACTATACAAACACGGATTCTAATCTAGTAGAACATGGGACGCGTACTGACAGGGCTGCCGGTTAGACAGGGGTGAGAATGCACTGTTTACTAAGAGAGCACAGAGACATCTAACCGGCAGCACTGCGAGTACGTGTATTAGTGTGGGGGTGGAGGCGGGCCACAGGAATTTTCACAAAAGAAGAATGGATACAAACTGAGGGTGAACGAAAGGATTTCGTCCTGTGGGCCGCACTTGTTTGGGGCATGAAAGGGGGAAAGGGGTTGAGCAAAGTGACGATGGGGATTAGCTCGTAATGGTGTGTGATGGATGCATGTGATTTTGTAAATTACACCATTTGAGCTAACTACCAAAGTGCACCTTGCTTGAGATTACAAGGGGCCAGAAGGATGGAAGAGTTGTATCTACGGTTAGGTAAGGGTAAGGGTTGGGGGATTGGAAATGAATGAGACTGTGTGGAGGGTTTACTTCTTCTCCTTCTTGACGGAAGTCTTCTTCGAGGGAGTCGATGAGGCCTTGTTCTTGGACGTCGATGCGCCCTTCTTCGATTTCTGAAATATGTTATTCGTCAACCGCGACGCGTGAGCTCACGCGCTGCGGTCGTCGTCCTCACCTTAGGCTCGGCAGACTGTTCTTCCGCCTCGGCCTTCGTGTCCTCGGTCTTCGGGTCCTCGGTCTTCGGCTCCTCGGTCTTGGTGTTCACGCTCGACTCAGCCTCCGCCTGTCCTGGAAGTAAAGTTGGCACGCGTCCAAGTGAAGACCGCGACGCGTATCCTCAAGCGTTGCGGTCGAGGATACACCTTCTCCCTTCGTCTCATCGCCGCCAGCCTTCTTTCCCTTCTTGCCCTTCTTCTGTGCAGGAAACTCGACTTGATCCAAAGATACTTTACGGAGAGTGTCATAGCCCTGAAAATTTTTGAGTGATCAATTTCCCATTTTGCTACATATGCAAGTATGTCGTTAAATGCCTTAGACGGTAAAGATGATTCAAACGGTATTAGTGATCAGTGTTATGAAGCTGAGCAATTATTTCTCTACAGCTTGAATCCCGTGCACACTATATCATAGGAATTACAGAAGTACGCTTGCAAAGCTAATATGGCCTTTAGATCGTTTGGTATAGACATAAATGAATATAATAGCCCTACCCCTAGACCATCTGCTGGTTCGTCACGCAACCATTCCTTCTTCAACAAGGTGAAGGCTATGGTCAAATCGCTGTTGCCAGGTTCGCCAGCAAATGTGATGGTGAGCAATTTGGATGTCTGCAATGCCAAATACTTTCATACAAATTTGAAGCGACGCATGTTCAGGGGGCATGAAGTGCTAGCTGTTCACTCTTACATTTGGCTTTATGCGACCTCTGTCCGGCTTAATCTTGACAGATTCTTTCATGGTATTGAAAGATCGTCGCACTCCGGGACAACCTGCAATTGAATTACGAGTACCTTTACTGTGTGTTCAACTAAATCTAAATAAGTATTGCAGATACCGGGATACTTTCAGCTACAGAACACCGTGGGCACTCGGTATGACCATTTTTGATACAATTTTTTAATAAATGGCAACACTTTTCGTTTACAACTAGAATTCCCGTTTAAGACGTCTTACTACGAAGTAAGCCGTCGCCGTCCCGGTGTTCCGGATAGTTTTCTTGGCGATGTACTTCTTGCCCTTCATCTGAACGGTTTGCTTTCAGTACCGGTCCTTCAGAGAAACAAATGACCTTCATCTTGAACGGAGTGTCAACCGGATAGAGGACGACGCCCATATTGCCGAGTTTCTTCCACTTCTTCGCATCCGATACGCGCGAGCAGAGAATGTAACCCTGGAACAGCTTGCTTCAGAACGTTACGACTGACGGCAACGCGTAGAGGGACGCGTCGTGGTCGGGAGAACTCACAATGAAGAAGACCACGGCGATGCCAGCGCAAACGATGCCGATGATGGTCCCAGTTCCCAACTCGTGCTCGACCGAAGAGCCGTTGTGGATGACGGTGGCGTTGTCATTTTTGACGACGATCATAGTCACTGGAGGAGCAGTCGTCGTCGGGTGATACTTGATGCACACCATCTTGGAATTCTTGGCCTGAAATGACAGCAGGGAGTAGCTGTTATTTCATGATATTCCGGAATATAATTTGTTCCGAATTTGTTCTATTTACAGTTCCGAAGAAGGATAGGTTTCGGCGATTGAGTCTGAGTAAGCATGTCGGTTAATCATCCCATCCACACCTCCTTAGGGCTCCACTCCGGCATGTCGTCACCCTTCTTGCAAGTGATATTGCCCTCAGCGTCCTTCCATTCTTTTCCGACCTGGTCCTCATACCTACAACGGTCATTTGAACCTAGTGATAATCGGCATCAGTTCACGCACTGAATGTGAAATTCGGGATCGCAGTAAAATTCCATCTTCTCCGGTCCGTCGTTCATGCGAATGTGGTCCTGCAAGATGCATCCTTCTTCACGTGCCTTTCGTCTCAAATCACGAGCATTGCACTTTATTTCCGCAAGATGTATATTCTAATCCCCTAACTACAGGACATGTACATTCTTCGAACCTTCTCACAATCAGCAACAGCCTTCACGTCGTCAGAACAGTCAGGGAAACTATGTCCGTTGGACGGGCAGAAAAATTCTGAATGAAACAATTGGCAAAAATGTGCACAACGGTCTCCCACTGGTGGATACGACGAGGTCGATACTATCAGAGCCTACAAGAGTCCCGGCCACCAATTTTGTGACGATAGATTCCTTGAAGTTCTGCGTCTGAAAGTACAAACCTCAATGCTGCCCCAGTGTATTTATGCCTATAGTTAGGCTTTTCAGTTGCAATCTTTGTTATCAGAACGTTCTGTTGTTTTATTAACCCCTCCTATGCAATGAATTCCGATTATAATATGTGTGTTTGATCCAGTAACTACGTGTAGCGCTTCCTGAACTTGTTCGTCTAGCAGGGCCATCCACAGCAATCAATTTGGTTAGGTATCGCAATTGATGAATATTTGATTTTCCAAACACCCCGCGGTTGGCGTCCTTTTTTGTGGCTGAACACTTCTCATGTTTGCTTGACCATAAATGTGGTTTGTTTTAATTTCCACGTACTCCTTTGATGATCTCGCAATGGGCGAAATTATTGACGATCTCGGCGATATCTAAATTCGATGCAAATTAATGCGCATTCTTTCGAATAGGCAGGTACATCAGGGTATACATACCTCCTTCTCTGGCTTTGGTCTTTCCATCACACGTCAGAGGTGCTCCGTCCGAATCCAAATACTTGTTCGTAAGATTGGCGATGGTCGCAATTCCAGTGTCGAAGATGATCTCGATGCCAATAGTGTCCTCCTTGTTCCTCCTGAAAAACTCTCTTTCTCAGAGACTGCTCAGACAGTCATCCTCCACGAACCGTGCGCTCATCGCCAGCTTACAATAATCTTCTTTCACTTCGTCCGGTCTTCGAATGGCATACAGCACTTTGTCCTCATAGTTGATACACTTGCTGTGAACGTAACAGGCCTGAAAAGAAATCATCTTCGCTTATCAAGACCGCAATGCTTCTCCTGCCGTTTCGTGTTTCTTCTCTACCGATGGCGGGGTATCTATGACCTAACTTCAGACCTATGGTCTAGGCTATACAGTATTCCATCCTCGCCCCCCCCCCACCACCTTCTGCGTTCCACAGCCCTTCTTCCATTCCGCGATGTTCGTGAAGCCTGCAGACACAGTCTTGTGGACGATGAGGTGGAAGAGGATGAAGGCCGTGGTCATTGGAAAGTACATGGCACCTGAATGAGGACAATTAGTATGGTTGTGAACGAATGGGATACTGTAGTCCCAGGAGTGGGGGAGGGGTACGTTAGGTGGATGGGAGGAGGAGGGGATACGGTAGGGAGGATGGGGGATATGGTAACAGGGGAAGGGAGGAGGAGGAGGAGGGGGAGGGAGGTGCTCACCGAGAGGGAGAGGAGGGATGGTTCGTCTGCTCTGGATGGGCGCTTGACGACAGAATGAATGGATGAGGGGTGGTAGAATCGAGCGAGACAGAGGGGCGAGAGGGCATGTAAAAGGAATATGGCGCATGGAAATTAATGGAAATTAGGCAAATGACCAGAAAATTCATCCGATCGTCACGTTTAGACCGGTCGAACCATGTAATATTACGCGTGATTTGAGAAAGGGCGGATTTGAACACCGTAAACGACACTGGAGATACTGTATTTAGCGTGATTGTGATGTGCGTGTTTGCTTATCTTGCAGCGAACGTTTAGGATACGGTAGGTAATCGACGACTGCCGTGTCATGTTCATATGATACACGTAAATTCAAATGATTTCAGTTGTTCAAATCCTTTGTGATCTCGTCGATGCCTGATTTCTCTTCCTTCCATGGCTGATCCCACCTTTATTTGACTCAACCAGTCATTCACAAATTCTCGGCCTGTTTTACATCCAATTCCTCTGTTATTATGCATCCCAACTGAATTTTTTCAACTCGGAATCTTAATCAACTTAAAGGAATCTTGGTGATACAGTTGCCAAATAAAACCTGATAGTCAGAGAAACAACGAAATAGCACGCAAACATAAGAGAGCAAAAAGAAACGAGCGTCATAAAGGCCGTAGAAAGGTCCATTGCTGTCCTCGTAGTAATCGATTTGAAAATGAAATGGAAATTAGGAAAAGGCAAGAAATTTCACCCCTTCCTCTGGTTTAGAGCGGCTTATTCGTTGTCATCGAACGTATCATTTGAAACAGAACGGATTAAAACGCCTTAAACGTCGTTTGGGGTTGCTGTACCTATCCTGAATAGCGATGTATATATTTTCTTCTCTTGCAACGAAACTTTAGGATACTGTAGCTAATCAATGTCCTCCGTGTCACGTTCATCTGATCCACTTAAGATCAAATGTTTCCGTTGCTCAAATCCTTTGTATCATCTCATCGTTGCCTGATTTCTCTTGCTTCCGAGGCTATTCCCACCGTTCGTTCCCAACTGAAATTTTCCGGGATCCGGGACAGTTGGCACAGTTCGGGACAGTTGGAAATCCGGTATTCCCAATTGATATTATTTCGAGGAATCTCAATTTCCTTTAAGGAATCTGTGTGATAAATAACGCCGATGGTAACAAAAACAACGAAATGGCACGCAAAATGAAGAAACGAGCGTCAGAAAGGGCAAAAAAGTAACGAGCGTAAATACCAGGTATAACGGTTAGGTTAGCATGAATGATAGAATAACGATGATTTAGGAAACATGGAGACAAGTTTATCGACAAATGTGGACACCAGTAGATCTTCCCTTCAACCTATAACTTTATACATTGGCCACTTCTGTCGTTGTAGTAATCTCTTTGAAAATGAGATGGAAATTAGGCAAAAGGCAAGAAATTTCATCCCATTCTCACGCGCAGAGCGGCTGATTCGGGATACAACCATATTCCCCGGAAAAGACATTTGTGTTTCGAATAACATGGAGTCAGCCTCTTTTCAGGGAAAATAATTATCGGCTACTTAGACAGTCATTTTTCTTTTGTTTCTGTCCAGGACGGTCAAAAAGTGCAAAAATGGGTTACTTTGCGGATTTTTCCTGCAATGAGGAAGCGACCTAAAATTCGAAATTAAACCGTTTTGAAGTCTTCCTGGGGTGGACTGCCTTCGTCCTATTCAGTAAACATCAGCCATGTGGTCAAGTATTATCAAAAATATTTTATGGAGATTCGATAACTTTGAGCAAAGTTATGGCCAAAAACTAAACAGTGGTTCCAAACGTTTTCACAGGACTGTAGCTCGAGAAGCGAGAATTTCATTTGTGGTGATGTTGAATGATTTAGCGAGAAGATATATAGTTATTCAATAGGGTTTCTAAAACGGTAAAAAAGTACAGGTATCTTTTGTCAATTCACTTCGGAGCGGTTCTTTCTTCGTAAGACAGATAAAATCGATCTCAGAAATTAGACCAATGAATTAATTTTTTTACGTAAATACCGTGTTAGAAACCCTGCTATTCTTTTCCTCTCATTCCATCTAAACATGAGCACCACCTTCTCCTCACTTGCATCATTTTGATAAATCGTTCTTCCATCTTTTGAAAGTACCTAAAATAGTGAAGCCAATGGCACTTCTAACTTCTCTACTTTCTTTCCGAGCGGTAGTCTCTCGAACACAACGACAATCGGCCAGTAGAGACTGGAGAAGTGAGAATGTCCACTATCGACACTAGTCTTGGCAGAATGAATCCCAAAATGCATTTCGTCTCTCTGCGCTCTCAGTCACTCACGACAGCGCGATAGAGAACGAACAGAGAGATGGAATGCACTTTGTTATTCATTTTTCCGACACTGAGCGACGCATCACAGTAACACACTCGCACACATTGGTGTTCTTTATGGGTTCTAAATAAGTTAATTTGTCGTCATTCTCCTCCTCAGCGCGTTGTTTATCAGGGCGAGAGACAAGAACGCTCCAGAGAAGAATGACGACAAATTTTCCGATTTATAACCTCAAGCCAATCTGTCGTTTCTCTCACAGAAACTTTTCTGCAATGGTAACATACTACCAATCACAAGAGCTTGGAAATAGGTGACAAACTCAATTTGCGTCACCCATGTGGTTGCTTTGCAAGGATATCCTCCTCATTCGTTCCCAATCTCACTTACCACTACTGATGAAGGGAGAAATAGAAAGACAACCGCCTTGCCATCACCACCTCGTGGGTAGGAACAGGATTCTCTCTACAAAAGAACACGATTTATCGTCACAACCCTCATTTCTGTGATAGTTTCTAATGAATGAGAGACGACCGTCCGACAGAGAGGAGTGGGGGGGGGGGCGCGGGGATAAAAAGGTACGTCTTAGGACGTCGTCAATGGGAATTGTGATGTTCCCTAACCTCCTCCATTCCTTCGTCTCTTGAGCTCATAAAATACTGTTCGAGGAAGATGGCGGTGTGTTGCAGATACGATTGCGACGAAATCAAGGGAGTTCTCGCTGCTTTTCGACCACGTGTCATCAATTAGGGTGCCATCAACTGGAATTTTGATCTCCCTATTCTCCTTCGTTCCTCCGTCTCTCAGAACCATGGACTACCGTTCGAAGGAGTGGAGTAGAGCCAGGGAACGCATTTTCGGAGATTCTAACCTCTCCAATCTCGTCTGAACGATTGTCTCTCAGTTCAATAGACTTCTCCTCGATGGAGATTAGGAAGGTTAACAATTTCCGAAATCATCTCCCTAATGAAGACACGAATGTGACGAAATCGAGAGAGTTCTCGCTGCTTTTCGACCACGTGGAGGGCGAAGAGCACGGTTACAGGAGAGGGCACAAAGAAGCTAGAGGAAGGTGAAAGAGCGAAGGCAGTAAAGAGATCCCAGACAACGAGAGCAATCGGATGATTTCTCATATCATGCTACCGTCCACGAAGTCCATAAACCAAACATGATTTTTTTCTTTGACCACTTGGTTTACTGTGTCTCTAACCGTAAGGCACCAAAATAGAATGTTAGAATACGCGCTGCACCTATTGTTATATTACGGAGGATAAAGCTTTTTCGTTTATTTCAACGTGCTTAAGCGAATTCTGTGAATTATTCACGAAAAGATGAGTGAATGATTCAGTGGCTGAAAAAAATTGTCTCACATTCATTTGCAAAAAATGCTCCCATTTTCAGTTCCTGTGTTCACTGATCATAGTTGCTTCAATTTTCGTTTTGGAGTCATTGAAAGTGTATCTATTTTTAAAACCAATTTATGGTAAAAGTTCCATCTCGTCCAGTTTCAAACCATTCATAACCACGTCTCTGAATTCACACTTCAATTCGTTGCTCCCCTTCCTTCATAGCGTTGACATTACTGAAGAACTGGTATGTCGACGTGTGTCAAATTTTTATGTGACTTCATAAAAGTGCGTCTAATCGTTTCTTTCCTGCACAAAAAAGAGTTCTTGTTGCGGAGAAGCTCAGAATTGTAGGGTATCACAAATGGTAGTTCTTACCTCTCTAATCTCTTCCGAGCGGTCGTTTCTCACATTGAAAACCTCTCAGGAGACGTTTCTTGGGTAAGAATTAGGGTTTCTTAATCGGTAGTAAAGAGAATTTTCGATTCTTATAATCTTCGCTGAGCGATTATGTATCTCTCGAACGCAGATACATATAACACAGGTCTTCCCAGAGAGCGGATGAGTGTTGCTGCAGCACATATTGAAATTCACAATGAAAATAATTTCACCTGACTATATCGACCACGCTGATCACGATGGCATACTTCATTTTGCATGAAAATGCCTCGTTGATTTTATAGGCCCTTAGGGCATGTTTCTTATTTTGTCTTTTTTGAGTGATTTTCATGACAGTGTCATGTTTCAGGGTGACAGAGGTGTTAACCATGATGTTCCCATAA
>JACMIF010002420.1:1226-18152 GCA_014805445.1 Diplogasteroides magnus | reverse complement strand
TGGGGCCAACTGACTGTCATCAACACTCATATCAAACTGACTATGATAAACACTGACTCTCGTATACCTCTTCGTTATTGTGCATGGCATGTATGACACCACAAAGGGAAAGATGTTCACGTTGCGATATTATCTCTTGTCTTTTGTCGTAAGAAAAAGTATCAATCCTGTATCCGATAAGTACCTACCAGGCAATGATTGATTGATAATTTCCATGACAAGGATTATAGACCGCCAAGCTTGAACTATTTCCGAAAACAGTCACAAGCTACATGGCTATCCAACTTCTAATCTACCTGGCCGTGCCTATCTACATTTGACAATTCGTTGACCTCGATTTTTTTCGTATGGATAGCGATGTCTGCAAGACCTAGCTAGAAGAGCACAGAATTGAACGAATCGTTCAAAATACTGTAGTCAACGAATCAATATACAGTAATTGATGGAATTTTCCTGCGAGGAAGTTCAGGGTATTTTTTGGCGATGTGCCAAATTTTACTTTGCCGGTTGTGAGTGTCTATTGCATCTTTGCTACGTAGCTTTAAATCCAAAAATAGTGCTTACTTTAGATATTCACTAGTATTTGTTCAATAGCATTGCTTTTTATCTCTTCTAATATAATTTTCTGCCGATTACTGCTGATTGAAAATGGTTTCAATTTGCAGGGAGGTCGGAGTGAATTGTGACTTCGATGAACTTTATTCTGAAGAGAGCGAACATCCCATTAGAGTTACAATATCGAAAGAGAGGGGAATATCCGGAATAGACACTCGTCATTGTGCTCCTGTAACCATCAGACTATTCAATGCCGATGGAAGAGTCATTGGCAAGGTAGGTGCTCATAACTGAAATCATTGTCAAAGACGGTGATGTTTCACTTTTAGTTACGACTTTCAAATACTTGTTTTCAGGAAGAAGGACGTTTGAGCAGTTCAAATATGTTTGTACGGCTGGTGGTATATAAGAAGGTCAGTTTTTTTTTTTTTGATAATGAATATTTATAGTGTTTAGTGCGAGAGATACGAATATAATACTGCAGAGAAAGGAGATGATGAATATTTGTACGTCAACAATGCTTATGTGCATGTAAAGATTGGACATATCGAGGACAAGTTAGTTTCGTCATTCAACATGACGGCCTTTCATGATAATAAGTAATGATGATTCGCTTAGAGTTTCACTGAAGAGACGACTATCAATTAGTGATTCGGCAGCTCAGAATGCTTATATGCAAAAATTACGAAGTCACCCAGTAAGTCTTATGGAAGGCACCCTACAGAGCGAAATTGTGTTATTTTTTCTTTTAAAAATGTATCCACTTTACAAATTAGTGGTTTTTGCATGGATGTCATGTTTTATCAAGCATGACCATGCATACTGAAAAGGTCTTTAACAGATGCATCATTGCGAATAAATGCGCGATCTTGTCGTTCTCTCAGGAATCATCGGGATGTGCTTCCGACTCGAAGATGGCTGCGCATTCATGTGATTCCCCACCTTCTTCCGATACGGTACTCCTCTTAGCTACTGTAGCAGTTCACACTGTTTTCAGGATTATCCTGAGGAAGTGATATGGCCAACGAGGAGCAACTGGCATTTGCTCTATCCTTCTTCCAAATTTAAGGTATCAAATAGTTTACACATTTTTGCTACATTAAACCTTACAATTAATGTATTGTTAAGACAAACGCGAGATACACGCCGACAAGCAAGACGATCATAACTGCACTTAATCAATTGAAGAAGAGACTTAGGAGAGAATGCGTCATTGGAGATTCCGTATCCAATCAAGGTTAGTTATTCATTAAACCTTGCATCTGTTGTTTAGTGCGAGAAGGTGAATTTGTATGGGCGACCCGTTTCACGAGGAAGTCCCGATTGGTACCGAGGTATTGGTACAAGTTTACGGCGTTCGGATTACCTATGTGGGTTTGCATCTACTATCAAGATAACGAGTATTTTTCCGCTTCATTTATTTTTCTTGAGATAAATTGTAATACTTTTAGGGAATTATGTGCACACCTTGGCCTTAGCAGCTGCAGGGATGAATTGTATGTGATGGTGAAGATAAACAAATTAATGGATGAGGGAACCTTCATTCCGATCACTATCAGGCATCTTCACTTTGATGGGGAACTCATTCATGAGGTACGGTAGTCAACAGTCAGTCATTACTAGGCTTTCCAAATCACTCTGTGGAAATTAGATGACTGCACTTTACTACCGTTTTCAAAACCCTGTTGATTACCCATGATTATAGGAGGAAGGTCATTTTACTCGGTACAACAATGAAGTGAAGTTGAATACATGCAAAGTTGGTCGTATTGTTGTCTTTTGTTTAAAGGGACGATATTAAGGCTGAAGATACGGAAGACGAAGAGAGTGGGGAGGAGAGCGAATCGAACTCATTTCTTCGAGACTTTGACACCAATTGGCGTAAGGACGTCTTCGTACATGTTCGAGTTGGACAAATGGAACTAAGCACGTGAGGATTATGTGTCAATCAATTGTGTATCATTCTTTTATTGAGGCGATTCTTGGAGTTCATTCCTTCCATTGACGACAATGTTGACAATTCAGCTCTTGTTATTAAGGTACAGTACAATATACAGTAAGATGGAGAGGTGTCTGTTTCACTGGGAGATGTTTTGGACAGTACTTTTGTATGTTTTGTTCTAGAATCCATTGGGCAGTGTCTCCGAAATCGAAAAAGCTGTCGATGCTCTTGATGTGACTACTCCTGCAAAGAAGGTATTCTTCATTCAACATTTTGTTGTTTCCGCATATTCGTTTAACTTGACCATGAGATCTCAACATTTTAAGTTACCCGAATGGACTGAGGAATTGGCTAGACGTTTGAAGACAGCTGAAAAGAAAGTGACCAATATTGTAGAAGAGAGAAAGAAATGAACTCATTCATCCACTTTGTACATATTCTTTTTGTCCTGTAAGAAAATTGTACATGTTTTGCTAATGGTACTCTAATTTTTGAACAATCAGAAAAATTCCATTTTCTGACTCGCTGTTACTTTGTTTATCCTGTAAATAATGTTTATTAATGAAGTCGTTAGTTGTTTATTCCCAGATGAAGATTTATCAATATTTTGTTTGTTCTTTTGTCTGAGAGGTTCTTGACCTTCTTAATATTTTGACTACGTTCGCTACAATGAATAACTTTGCCCCTAAAAATTTTCAATTTCTTTTAGATGCCTTCGCCTTCCCTCACGACCGATGAAGAGTTTGCAAACGCCGTTAAGGCGTTGGCGAAGAGAATCGAGAAAGGAGAGAACAAAATCGTCGAAAGTAGTAAGTTTTTGTCATATATATAAATATATTTCATTTTCGCAAATAACGCTTTTTAGTTGGCGATGGCGAATTTCTATGTGCGAAGCACATTGCGAACGATTATGATATAAATAAGCTGTTGAAGACGACTGAGATCACTGCACATGGGCTTGATTTGTGAGTATTCGTTGAATTTTTAAAATCTTTTAATCCAAAAAATATTGCTTGCATTAGAAATTAGCTTAGTTTCAATATCATTGTTTATTACATTTCCAAGATATTTTCTGTCGATGACTGCTGATCGAAAATTATGTCAATGTGCAGGGAATTGGAAGTGAAGTGTGACTTCGATGAACTTTATTCTGAAGAGAGCGAACATCCCATTAAAGTGACAGTAACGAGAGCGAAGGGAATGGACACTCATCTGGGCACTCATCATTGTGTTCCTGTAACCATCAGACTATTCAATGTCCATGGAAGAGTCATTGGCCAGGTAGATGCTCATAACTGAAACCACTGCCAACTGCTTGTTTTCAGGAAGAAGGACGTTTGAGCAGTAAAAATAAGTCTGTAAGTCTCGTGGCATATAAGAAGGTCAGCAGTCTTTTGATATTGAATATGTGTGATGTTTTGTATTTAGTGCGAAAGATACGTAGAGAATACAGCAGGAGGAGGACAGGATGAATATTTGTACGTCAACAATGTCTATGTGCATGTAAAGATTGGACAGATTGAGGACATCAAGTTAGTTTAGTCAATCAACATGACGACTAGGGAACGCAAACCGAGCAGAAATGCACATTTCTATAATATTCCCTCGGAGCTGTTGCGTGAGAGACACAAGCGCTCCGATTGAATTCGACGACAGAAATGTGCACTTTTGCTTGGTTGTTCCCTAATGACGACCTTTCATCATAGAAAGTAATATTGATTCGCTTAGGGTTTCACTGAAGAGACGACTGTCAATTAGTCATTCGGCAGTTCCTTCACAACAGGTATTATGGATGGATGGCATTCTTCGTCAAAAATTATGAAGTCGCTCAGCAAGTTTTATGGGAGGCACCCGAAATTGTGCTATTTTTGCACTTAAACATATGATTTATTCGAAGCCATTCTAGAAATTTATGGGTTCAGTATGGATTACACTCTGTAGGCAAAGTTTTGTCAAGAATGACCATGCATACTGAAAAATCAATTGGCAGATGCCTCATTATTAGGGTTCCCTTATCAATTCATTTAGTGCATTTGTCATTCGTCTAACCTCCGCGGAACGGTTCTATCGCATGAAGAGACAACCTCTTTGCGGTGATTAGACGAATACCAAATAAAATAAATGAATTGATAAGGGCATCCTAATCATTACGAACAAATGCCAAACTTGTCGTTCTCAGGAATCATCGGGTTGTGCTTCTGACTCGAAGAGGGCTGCACCTTCCAGTGATTCCCCTCCGTCCGATCCGGTACTCCTCTTTTGCTACTGTACCAGTTCATTATATTTTCAGAATTTTCATGAGGAAATGAAACAGCCAAAGAAGAGTAACATTCTTATGCTTTCTCCTTCTTCCAGATTCAAGGTATCAAATACTTTACTTTTTTGCCATATCAGTACATACAGTATTGTTAAGACAAATATGCGTTACGTGCCGACAGACAAGACGGTCAGAACTGCACTTATTCAATTGAAGAAGAGACTGAAGAGAGAATATCCCATGGTTGATTCTCTATCGAACCAACGTTAGTCATTCAATTCAACTCCACTTCATTTGTCGTTTAGTGCGAGAGGGTGAATTTGTATGGGCTACCCGTTTCACAAGGAAGACCCGATTTGATCCGAGATCACACAAGTTTTCGGCGTTCGGATTTCCTATGTGAGTTTGTATCCATAGCGAGGATAACGTTGTTCAAAGTCAGATTTGTACATTTTCTGCTTCATTTATTTTGCTTGGCGTGAATCGCAATACTTTTAGGGAGTTGTGTGCAAATCATGGCATTAGCAACAGTAAGGATGAAGTGTATATGGTGGTGAAGAGAAACAAAGCAATGGATGATAGAACATTCATTCCGATCACTATCAGGCACCTTGACTTTGATGGAGATCTCATTCATGAGGTACGGTAGTTTATAATCATAGAATACCCCTGAGGGATCACATCTTTTGCGCACAATCTCTTAATCTCTCATAGCTCTATCATTTTCGATTTTCATGATTCGCACCCAACGGGAACGTTGCTTGTCTCGGCAAAACAAGTAATTTTCCTGTTAGTAGCGAATCACGAAAATGAAAACTGAAAGAGTTATGGTAAGTTGTGCGCAAATGATGTGAGCCCACCCATGATTGTAGGAGGAAGGTCGTTTTACTCGGTATAACAATGAAGTGAAGTTGAATACATACAAGGTTTGTCCTCTTGTTGTCTTCTGTTTAAAGGGGCGATATTGAGGGTGAAGAGACGGCAAGTGAAGAGAGTGTGGGTGAGAGCGAAGAATCGGACCTTATTCTTGGAGGAACAAATTGGCGTAAGGATGTCTTTGTACATGTTCGAGTTGGACAAATGGAACTGAGCACGTGAGGATTATGTGTCAGTCAATTATGTATCATTCTTGTATTGAGGCGATTCTTGGAGTTCATCCCTTCCATTGACGACAATGGTGACAATTCAGCTGTTCCTCCTCAGGTCAGTTTCTGTAGTAAAGATAGCCAGGTGTTTCTTTCACTGACAATGAGTGGCCCATAAGTTATAAGTTATGGGCAGTAATTTCGCATGTTTCTTTCTAGGATCCATTGAGTTGTGTATCGGACATTGAAAAAGATGTAGATGCTCTTGATATGTCCACTCCTGCAAATGAGGTATTCTTCATACAAACTTTTTGTGAATTTGTTGTTTCCTCATTTTTATGTAGCTTGACCATGAGAACTCAACACTTTCAGTTACCCGAATGGACTGAAGAATTGGCTAGACGTTTGAAGACAGCTGAAAAGAAAGTGACCAATATTGTAGAAGAGAGAAAGAAATGAACTCATTCATCCACTTTGTCCATATTCTTTTTGTCCTGTAAGAAAAGTGGCTTTGTTTTGTTATTGATACTGTAATTCTTGAACAATCAGAAAATTTCATTTTGTGACGCGCTGTTACTTTGTTTATCCTGTAAATTATCAAAATCTGTTGATGTTTCCTTGTTTATTAATGAAGCTGTTAATTGTTTATTCCCAGATGAAGATTTTTCAATATTTTTTGTTCTTTTGTTTGAGAGGTTCTTGACCTTTTGAATACCTTGACTACACTTGCTAAAGTGTTATTCCAATCATTTTAAACCTCTTTTCAGTAATGAACGTTGAGAGTGAAGACGTCACTGTGACATGGGGACACCAGCCCCATCCACTCGACATTCAATACAGTAAGTCAGCCCATTCATGACATGTGATGACTGTTGGTAGTTGGACATTGTTACTATGCAGGGGCAGTGTTTGTGCCAAACATGTATCGGCAGTTTGGTCACAACAAAATTTTGCTCAGTTCTGATACTGAAATTGAATATTTCCTTAGGTATTTATTCTGCAGGCGGTGACAATGGTATTTTCAGGTATTTTTATTGTTATTTTGTCACTATCGTGTATAATTGTGAATGTTCAGGTCGTTGGCGTCTGGCGGTGTTCCAGGATGTTCAGGAGTCGATTGACGGCACGAAGCTCTACTTCCTCTACGATCCGGATGCGGATGAGCGATCAATGACAAGGTAAGATATCATTTTATATATATTGTGTCGAAATACAGTGAATTCAAGCATTTGTATGTTTATTGTAGTGGTGCCAGAAAGGGAGGCGCAAGCATCGTCGTTTTCGACCTCAACCTTCGATGTTTCACTGCTGAGATGCCCCTTTCCGTCTACGGTCAGTTGTTCGTTCGTTCTATTCTAGAATGAGCTATTGCAGGGAAGCCGAAGTTTCTTTTTGCACTCAAGGCTCCATCAATGGCCGGTGGAACTTCTTTTGTTCTTGTCACTGAGACACAAGAACGCGGAATGTACCAGGTGAGATATCAATAAGAGGGAAAAGATTATCGAATAGGAGAGGCAAGTGATCGGAGAAAGAGGGGGAAAAGAGAGGAATGAGTCCTCTAACGGGAAGAGTGGAAGAAGGGTAGACAGACCCTTAGGTATTCTGATTGAGGAGGATACTCCCGGTTTCTAAATATACTATTTGAGAGAGGGAAGAAGTGAATGTGATGGTGATCTCTTTTAGTTGCATGTGAGTCATGTGGATCTGTGGGCACAGGGAAATGCAGTGGCAGACAACAGAATGCTCCTCCGTGCTCCACTCATTCTTGTTAGTTTATTTATTTATTTATCATACATCAAATTGATGTGACAACATCTAAAGGTGAAGGGCGAATCATGTTGTTCAACGTGTCTCATTCCCTATTCATTGTCTATTGTAGGGAGGCGAATACATCTGCACAATGCGTGAAGATGTTCCTGAACTCGTTGTGATGGCCAATCCGGGACTGCAGGTATTCACTACTTACAGTCAGTTTGTGAGAAGGTGTCATACTGTAGGTATGGCGTATCGATGCAATGGTGAATAGTCCCGCCGACCCCGCCCATCACTTCTCAGTTCAAGGGGCAGAACTTCGACATTTCTACGATGGATTTGTTAGCATGGGGTGAGGAGATTGTCTTCATTGTTTTGCTTACCGTAACACCTACAGTATCCCTGATTAGTTGATATGATTATGTTGTAGAGCGGTGTATCTTCTGTCTTCATTCACTGATGGCAATCTTGACTATTCTCGAGTACACGTTCTCTCACTCAACACTGAACACATCACTACTCATACGTGTATGGCAGATCCCATGAGGGGAATGCCTCCTGCGAGGAAACAGGCAGCATGTGATGCTGTGTCTGGTAGGTCATGGGATTAGGATGTCGCTATCCAAAGTGTCACTTTTACCTCTTTGCCCTTTAGTTATCCTATTTCGCTCATCATACAACTAGTCGGAATGAGTGGACACTTTGGGTCCGATAGCGACACCCTAGTCATCCCTCCCTTGCTCTCATGGTTTGCAGTTATTTTTCAGGATACATTCTTCTTGCTGGAGGAGAGGTGGAATACGGTGGACAAGTCACTCGTCTCTCTGACTATTGGGTACTCGATCTGAAGACATTCCAGGTGAGACCACACATAGGAACAATAAGGGAATACGGTAGTATTTGCAGTGGACTCAGATTCCTTCTTCTATGCCCATTCCACTAATCGAACCTCGTCTCACAACCACTTATTCTGGTTAGACTTGTTCAATCCCTCTTCTATTCATACTTGTTCCTTGAGGCAATGTCTATCTATGGGGAGACTTCGACCAGCCACTCCCTTCAATGCCTACTGGAACACATCTACGCATTCTTCGTGTTAAGGGATTTGGAGAGAAGGTGGGAAGGGATACTATTATTTATTCCATCAGACAAGTGATCAAGTCAGAATAATAATAATATTACGGATTAAAGTATGAATGATGGAGGTAGTTGTACAGTTGAATGTTAATGATAGTAGGATGAGATGGATGAGTACTGTTGATGTTCTTCCAGATTCCTCCTCCATCGTACGATCAATCAATGAACTTCCCTTCTCCTCTTCATTCTACCATCTCAACTCCTCCTCTTCCATATCCTCAGGAAGATCCTCCATATCCAAGTGGATCTCACCACTCTCATCCATATCCCTCATACCATCTTCCCTCTCCTCAACCTCCTGGATGGACTCCTTCTGAAGGAGGATACGATACTCCCACTCAGGACTATTCGACCACTGAGAAGAGAAAAAAGAAGAAGGATTGCTCCATTCAGTGAGCGAATACATACGCCTTATCGAATCGTTATTTATTGTATTCACTTTAACCAAATGTGTACAGATCCTTTTAGAACCTCATTTTCTTGTTACTTGTAAACTTTGTTTTCTGTAAAGATCGCTGTTTCTCGGTTCGTGTTAATTCTGTTGATATTTATTGTAGTTGTTTCTTGTTACCGGCCTTCGTATAAAGTTGTTCGTCGAACAAACGAAGTCTTTGGTCGGTATGACAGGTTGCTCAATGACCTTGGAATACCTTTTCTTCTGCTTAGCATCCATTCCAGAAATCAAAGTTCTGATATGCATTGCCTACTTCAGATGACTACTCTGACCTTTACTAAGGATGATAAGTTCGGAGAGGTCCTCGCTGATTTTGTTAAGACGCTGAAGGACGGGGGAGGGCCAGTGATCAAACGAGGTCAGCAATTCATCTCTCGGAATCTTTATTCACAACCATTTGCAGTTGGAGAGGAGGACTTTCTGTTTGGCACTCGCCTCTACACTTGTAATGACAACTATGAAGTATTGTCCTTCACGGCTGGCGACTTCCCTCTGTAAGTCATTTCAAAGGCAATATGAACAATGACTCACTTCATTTTGAATGGGTACTTTTAGCACAATTTATCCCATTAATAATCGCATTGACTTGCATTTTGATCGATTGTGCCTATCCGCGTGTTGTTTTAATTCGCGTTCCAATATCAGTGCATTTATCATTCATCTAACCTCCGGGGAGCTGATGTCTCTTCATATTTTATACAACCTCCCGCGGAGGTTAGACGAATTACGAATGCACTGAATGTACTGATAGTGGAACCCAGGTATTAATCCTTTTTTTAGGAATATTATCGCTGAGGAAGGCGATGGCGAAGGCCATGCGATGATTTCAATCGTCAAGGGCCACAAGTCGATGCCTCGCTCTTTGTATATTCCTGTACTCATGGAAATGGTCGATTGTGATGGAAAATCACATGCGAAGGTGCACCCAGACAATGAATTCATTGAAAATGAAATGTACATTTTCAGAAGTCGGGAAAATTGACAAGTCACATCGCGGAAGTGAAGTTGCAGGGTGCAATTGAGGTAGTGGGACATTCATTATGAAAAGAAATTGTTAATTTAGTTGAAAGATTACGAGAAAAGTGAGGAGCAGAAGCAGAAGGAAAAGGAGAGGAAGGAAAAGAGGGAGAAAGAGAAGAAGGAAAAGAAGAGTGGAGAGAAGAAAGAGAAGGGAAAGAAAGAAGAAAAAGAAGAAGAGGAAGAGGAGAGTGATGAGGAGGGGAGCGAGAATGAACCAGTACAGTACATGGATGTATATGTACATGTCAAGATTGGACACTTTGAGAAGTTAGTCCATGTCGTTTTTACTGCGGTAACCATCTCATTCAGAGTTTTGGATAAGAAGAAGAAGCCAGACGAGAGTAAACGAGGAACGAAAGCTCAGAGCAAAATTCACAATCCTCTTGATCGTGTATCAGACATTGAGAAGTCCGTGATGTATCTCGAGTTTTCCGATCCTTCTGATCCGGTATGTCGTTTACAATGATTTTACTTTGACATAATGCATGTATTTGCAGTTGCCAAAGTGGACTGGAGAATTGGTGACGCGACTGAAGAAAGTAGAGGAGAAGATGGCACCTTTCGTGGAGAAGAAGAAGAATGCACCTAGTGAGTACTCTCAGTTGTAATGTTGAGGACCACGGGTCAGACAGGGGATTACTGTAGTCTATTGTTCGGGACGATGTCCACACCCTACATTCTCCTTCTTTTTCTGAACCTCTTATCATTATAGGTCCTCCGATGGATCCGACTCGTAAAAGGCGCAGTGGTTGGACGTTGGTATTTGCTAGTCCTGAGAAGAAGAAGAAACATGAACGATTCCTCTATTGAACGAATTCCTTGTACCTGTGTTAATAATCACATCCATGGTGTAAATGATGTTAGCCTTGCGAATAACTAAAGAAGAATGTTACGTTGTGAATAGTTTTTGTTGTTTTTTCTGTTGTACGTATCCAGTTGTCCACTCCCAATTCTGTTCTCAATTGTTGTTCGTTGTTTCTCGAGTTATAAAATGAATGAGAAGATTTTTTTCGCTTTATGGTCGAAAGCCTGGACGTTAAGGTTTAGTAAAATCCTTTTCATATCTGACCGCGACATAACTATTTTATCAGGTGAAAGCCAAGAGCGCCATTGCCGTTTGCGCAAAATGGGTGAAGGGAAAGATGTGCCATTGTTCCCAGCCTCAACTGTTCATTATTAAAACCGTGATGGTGCATATGCCCATGGCGCTTTTGTATTTCGACTATTTTATACGGTCATGATCCCCTTGATAGTTGAATAGACCGAGATGTCTGCTGTCCGAAGTCTCTTCGGTGGTCCTTCTCCTCATGAGAAGTCTCCATTAGATGATGAGCCTCATTATGAGGCCATTCTTCTCCCTCATTCTGCACATATCAATGATGGTTAGATTACAATCAATGGAATCAGTGGACGTGTATTGATTCAGGATCCTCAGTATCCATACCATCATCTCTTCCTTCCAATGTCTCGTTGTCTTCCATACTTGAAGGGATTGAGAATAACAAATCTGCAGCAAGTCTTACTTCAAAGAGTTTCTTTTTTTGTAATTCCATCCGTTCCTCATATTGTATATTGAGAAACAACATCGATTGATCTGCCAAAGGACCCTCCTGGACCATCTTCGTCGACAATTCACTTCAATCATTCTTCTTTCTCTTCCTCTTCTCAGGTACACCTTTTATATTTGTTTATCATTTTAAAACTTAATTTCAGCGCAGAAAGCAGTCATTCAAACCACCAGAACAAGATTGGAGTAAGCAAGTCAGTTGCTTTTTCAAGGTTTCACTTTATTTCTTAAAATGGAGAAAATGATTTGGGAGAACCGGTATCGAACATCCTACAAGGAACTGCCTCAACAGATTCACCTCTTTATCTTTTCGAATTAAAATTAAGAAGTTCAAATTGTTTGAGATGCCTGAGAAGGTGAAACAAATGGCTCGCGCATATGATGTGAAAGGAATGATCAAGTCACAAATGAAAGGAACGATCGCTCCACTCAAGAAGCTCATGGTTGACAATAATGAATTGGGGTGTACTTAATCTATGCTCATTCAGGTGGCAATTCCACGTCTCAGTTGGCAGAAAATGCAGAAGGAGGTGAGTGAATGCATTTTAATTACTTATTTGTTTTATTTTTCTTGCATCAAAAATGATGTAAGGGCGGGTTCATTTACAGGACAAAAGGGGAATAAGGGATAAGAGAGAGAGTATGAAGAGAGATTGGTTGAGGCTCAAGAGGCCCGTGATGCTGACATGAGACCTGAATTGGAGGAGTACGAGGATGTTCTGATGGCTGAAGAGAGTCTTTTGGCTGAGGAGGGAGATTCGGACAAGGTGAGAATTGGTCTTGGCAGAGTGAATCCGAAAGTGCATTTCGTCTCTCTGTGTTCTCATTCACTCGGCGGTCGTTTCTGGCGCATAAACATGATCGCGCGATTGAGAACACAGGGAGATGAATGAACTCTGGGTTCACTTTACCAACTCTGGTGCGAATGAGTCCCCCTTTGTGTAGACAATGTGATGTCATTGCAGTCGATAGTTCCTTCTTCCCTAATGGACAATGATGGAGTGGAGAGTGTGGAGGATATGATGCAAAGAACAACAGGTATCACGATCCACATCTTTCTCTACCAAATGAAGTTCTTCTTGAGGCAATCTGCCGATGCCCTCGCTCATTGAACAAGAGAAGGTGTGCATTTTGAGCATTATAGACATCTCGACATAAATAAGTCTGTGAATGTGTGATATTTTCCGAGTTATCTTTTTGTTGAGAAGACCACTTTTAAACTATCAATGGTTCTTCAATTCTATTTGGAAATGTACTAATAAGGAGATCATTGTATCATATTCGTATGAACTAATATTCGTTTAGTTGTGGATGAATGACAGTGATCTTCCCGTACAAGCAGAGGAAATAGCAATTGAAGAAGAGAGCTTTGAGGAATTCTGGGAGAGACGATTGAAGAAGGCATCAAAGAGACTTCAATTCATTCCATTCAACTGTATTCATTCAGATACGACAACGGTTTTGTTACGCGGAAGAGAAGAAAAAGAACAAACGACTCAGAAAAACTCCAGAGAAGATTAAACGTGGGTTCAACTTCGGTTCTTATGGAGATATTTGTTGTTTTATTACGGTATAAGCTCGTGTCTCAATTATCATTTTTGCAGTTCTTGAGAAGCAGTTAATGATGGCTACGGAACAGAGAAAGGCTGATGGGGACTTAAACTACAAGATGAGAACTCCGGTAAGTATTTATTATAAATATGCATCAGTATAAGATGTGGGGGGAATTCAATGAATTTATGTTACTTATTTTATGAGATTTTGTCCAAAGGGATTTACATTCAGATTGAAATCACACGGATGAGGTTGAATGATGCAATGGGAAAGTCATTTGAATTGAGTCCCCTCTCAGATGCAGACATAATACTTCTCAAGGAGGCACTTATAATAGTATTGGACACTCGACATGACATTGTATGTGATGATTGTCATTCAGTTACTGGAAGACACTCGTCGTGGTTTGTCAGAAGTGGCCAGAGACAAGGGAATTACACGATCCAGATTGAGTCTCTATATGGTGGGAAGAGTGCAAAGAGTCATCGATTAATATTGTCTTGCAGATGAAGCTTCGTGTTCATCTTGGTCTTCCCTCTTCGAGAAGTTCTTATCGAGTCTTCATCACAGATGATGAAGACAGCTCACAAGGCAATGTCAATGTAATCGACTGTTGTCTGATTGCATCGATCGATTAATTCAGGAAGAACTATCCAAGTATGCTAGTGAAGATGAACAATTGATGGCTGTAGAGACGGCGAGTTCATTCCTAGGATACATCCATATTTCCCCGATAAGACCTTTTTATAAATTATCTCATTGGGGAGAATGGATTCCTTCTTCCATTCCTCTTTTTGTAGTTAAATAAGTGCAGAGAAGTATAATTTGGTATCAACGATGATCATTGTTATTGAGGTGATGCGAAATGCTCGTGTGGATAGTGTGGATCGATTGAAGGCAGCTGTATTGGATGTTGTGGCTGGAAGAGTGAATGCAACCCAAGCTGCAGAGGAATACGGACTTCATCGTGCGCATATTTGACTACACTTTATATTATCGATTTCTCAGAGTTGTATCATTTCATTATTAAACTGGTTGAAAACACCGTTACATTCATTCAGCTCTAAATGTGTGGAGGTACACAAAACTTGCTCGAAAGCGACTGGGAGAGAAGGCACCACTTCCCAATCTGAAGAGAAGAATGGGAAGAACAGGAGAGAGGAGGGAGATCACAGGTTGGGTCTCACGAAGAAGAGTACGGTAGATGACAGGGTTCATTTAGTCAGAGATGCAGATGGAAATGTGGTGGATAAGAGGAGAAGGAGAAGGAATGTGGACAAGGATCAAAGTGCACAAGATGAGGTACTATTTGCTCCTTTTCTTTATTTCTTTACGTAAACCATTCATTTTGATCTATTTTATCGAAGAAATGGAACAGCATTTGATTTGGTTGAGTGTTGGAGATGACTGTTCCACTCAGTAAGTGTGGCTCTTTTCGGGAATCAGGGCAATCTTCTCTGGGTCCTCTTCTGTTGTCTTTTTCCTCTCTTCCTTGCTCTTTGTAGTAAAAGTGGAATGGGGCGATTTGGTACGAGATTTGTAGTCAGGGGTCTGAATGGGATACTGTATAGGGCTGATACCGTAGTATTTACCCGTGGAGAGTCGGCAGATGGCATGTTGTTTTCTGATTGTGGAGAGATAGCAGTCTTCATAGAGTCATTTGCCTGTGAACTGTGTACCACTGACATGTCTGTCTCTCGACAACTCTTCATACATCCAAGACTAGACTGCTGAGGAATCTTAATGGCTCCTCTTATAGTGATGGTAGTTCCCTCTCAATTGTACCTCAGTGACAACCACTGTTTGAGACTTTCCCTTCATCTTCTGTATCTTGGACTTGATTCCTCTCTTCCTCTTCACTATCCTACTTGTCGTCGAAGACGTCTGATGTGAACTCTGAAGTGAATTGACCTTTCATTGACTAGAAACCACCTTCATCATTACCAAGTCGTCTGTTTGTGCGCTATTAAGGGAGTGATTACTACTGGCAGCACGACTGACAGTATTGGCTGTAAATATGGGAGTCACAGTAATCGTAGAGGCTGTAGCTCACATTCTGATTCCGTCGAAACCAGGAACGAATCGGACATTTGTTCATCGGTTGAATAAGTAGAAAGGACGGAATGGAAAGAATCACGATGACGAAGCCAACGATAAATGTAGAGGAAAGCACATGCAAAACAGACGACGAATAGACAAATGGATGGATAGATGAGTATCTGAGAAGGACTGGAAGGCTCGATCACTCATTCATCCCCTTACGTCTCTAGACACATAGTTTCTGTAGATCCGTCGAGGTAATTGACCATATTTATTGGTGAATCGAGGCAAGTCTGAACGAGGAATTTTGTTTTCATACCGGGAATGGAACATACAGAAGATAGAACACCTTAATTGAGGCTCGCCCTTGTATGTTCCGTAGAATCTGAGTCTGAAATTGGCTCCTTGGTTAGTTTAGATCACGGCTGGTAAGCACTTTTCTGCTGGTACTGTGAGATATTCTCCACATCTCACGTGAATTTGCTTCTGATCCCCACCACTGAATCGATTCTTTGACATCCTCCTATAGATTGGGGAACTGACTGTGTGTAATTCAAGAAGACTCTTTGTTCTGGCCTGTTGATGTATGCTTCTTCCTCAGTCATGTTTGATAGTTGTTCTTGCGCCGCGCAAGGTGATCGGCCCGGAGAAAGGACTTGGACTCCTGGCTTGAACGGCTGCCTTGGAGTACCGATCCCCCGCGAATTCTGGTCACGGACATCTCGATTCCGGAAGCGCTTGACCTTTACCTTTACGAAGTCACATCCCAGTGGTTGAAGGATGTAAATGGATTGATTCGCCTGAAGGGACAGTCAATCAATGTCTGTACTCTTGCTGTCAATACCTGTTCATGGACAGAAATCTTGTCACACTTGTCGAACACGACGTCATCTTGTGCTCAAATGGCACTGTTATCATGTTCGTTGAATACACATACCGTAGACGAGGGAAAGTTGGAAGAGGAGGAGAAGAATGGGACGACCACTCAGCATGGACTGCACATTGGAGAATGAGTGATACACATTCATTCAATAGCTACACTTCGGAGAGGCGCAGCTTCAAGTAGCATTCTCAGTTGAGAATATGTAACCTCTTTATGGGACTGATTGGAAACGAAGGATGAATCGCTAGATGGATGGGAACTTCTGATGATATCCGGACCTTGAGTCTTTTGTAGGTTGCTATAGTAAACTGTAGGCTACTGTAATATAATGTAGGTTACTGTAGTATTACGCTATGTTCCAGTACATGGGTTACTGTAGCATGATAGTTTACTACAGTAATCTTTAGGGTCCGGACATCAATAGTACCGATGAATGATAGATAAAATTCCCAATTGTCATAACAACAACATATAACATTAGAACAACATTATGCCCTTTTTCATGTCCTGTGTTAGATATAGTAAAGAACGTCTTTCCCTTTGTGGTGCCATACATGCCATGCACAATAACGAAGAGGTATACGAGAGTCAGTGTTTATCATAGTCAGTTTGATATGAGTGTTGATGATAGTCAGTTGGCCCCAGTGGTGACAGTCTCCCTGTGTAGTCAGTTGGCCCCG
>JACMIF010002419.1:996-18157 GCA_014805445.1 Diplogasteroides magnus | reverse complement strand
GTGGAACGCTTGCGGTCTGTGCGCGTTGGTGAGTCATTCTCTCTCACTCATCATAGACAACCGGTCAGTATGAGAGAACAGACATGAATATACGTTTGTTGCGACAAACGATCGTCGTTTGTCGTTACAGCATCAACGGCAGCCACAACAACGACGATGAGGGATAGATGACGGGGGAGGGACATCAGACGACTACGTCTGCCACGGATTCCCATATGTTTCAGAGGAGGGATGGGAATCGAATAGTGGGAGCGTGCTATGTCGGCTTGCAGAGGTCGTACACACTCGGCAGGGAGGTCGTTGGAATCAGGGGAATGAGATGCGTCGATTAGGCATGATCACCAGGTTGTGTACACAACCCCGCGCGGATGCCATCCGAAACAGTGACAAACGGGTCAGTATCTAGGCTTCCAGAGGTCGTACAGACTTGGCAGGGGGGTCATTGGAATCCGCTCAGTCACATGCGTCGATTAGGCATGATATTTAGATATTTGATCTTTGTAGTTTGATCTTTGATCTTTGTAGTTTGTAGTTTGAAAGCTACAAATAAGTGGATTTCTTCGTGAACCGTGATCATGTGGGAACTTGATCGGATAGGAAAGTGAGCTGTTTCTGGCATAGACTGCGTATTGGAAGGCTAAAGTAATCAATCGATAATCAATCGATAATCATGAGGTACGGTATTTTTGTACATTTAGGGAAGGGGAGAAGACGGCAGTTTGCGATTCCACAAAAGTTGAAATGGCCCGAAAACGCATATTTCTTATGTTTTGTAGTTTGTAGTTTGATCTTTGATCTTTGCAAAACCTTGAATTTCGGCTATTTCTTGTCTTTTCCTCCTTGAAAAGGCTGGATCTTGATGCCGTGAAACACGAGATCAGAGCTACAGTATGCCAATCGATAATTGAGCTACAGTAACCCTACCGTAATATCAAGTATGACACTCCACTTCTACCATTGCCTACAGTTACCATTGCAAACCACTATGGATGTTGCGAGCTATGGCGCGAATTTTATTAAATTATATTCCATATCACACGGTGAAACATGAATTGAGCAAAAGAGATTAGCGGAGTTTTGAAATGTTAGTATAGATTATTTTGCTTTCAAGCAGAACTATGTAAAATTGATATATGAACGAGAACCTGCCTATTTCATTAATTTACACCTAATTTATATCTGTTCGATCCAAAGCAGGGCGAAATTGATGCCTCTGACAAGAGATTTGTGGGACTGATATGAGCCATTTTTGGGGCAAATTCAAAAATTCGCAGCTCCCAGAATCAGACTCCTGTGATGGTGGAGGTGGGTAGTAGTCGTGGCTAATGGAATACGAGCAGTTGCACTTTTATCCCCATTTCATTCTCTCATGGAATGAGAGCGGCGTCTCCCCTAATTTTCATATTCAAGTGAATACTACGCGGCACTTATCGTATACCATCTAATACGAGCGATTTTCGTTAGCGTGACGAAAAAATTCCAAAAAAGTTGTTTTTTTTTAATTTTAGTAAAACAACCCTGGGAGCGAACTATGCCGAAGTGAATTTTTAATAAGCAAAATTAAAACAATAGTGGAAATAAGCACGATATTCGGATTCTACGCCAAAAGTTATCCCTGTATGTAAATTTTCAACCGTCTATGTTACCGATAAGGTCACCAAATGCCATGACAAACGCTCGTATTCAGGGGAATACGAAGGAAAACCGCTAGGATTCCATGGAATCCTAAAAAAATGACCGACAGCTTCGCTCGTATTCCATGACCATGGAATACGAGGGAGGGTGTGCACTTTCGTATTCCCTCTCGCGTGAGTATTTCATTAGCCAACACTAGTGGGTAGTGGCTGACGTGGGTTGTCTAATGATATAGTCGATATGATCCACCCTTACTAGCTCATATTTGCAAATGTAGAAACAAAAAGGCAAGGATATAAGCGCCAAGCTAATATATAGAAACGGAGAGTGGACAAATGAATTCGTTTCCTCATCGGATCGCATATCCTTTCAATCCCAATCCATTGTCAATATATCGTTATTTCCACCACTCTTCCAGTTTTGAGCCCCGGGCCACAGGTACTTAAAAGAGTTGTAATAGGTTCATCGCGCGTGGGTACGGGGGGCAAAAAAGGCTGAACGGACGAATGCCTACGGGCGAAAAAGCACGTTTGTAGTGAACGTTTCTTGACAGGAGAGAGGGAGGGTTGAGGAGGGAGGGGAGTGAACGGGGAAGGGAGGGACATGCCATTTGTTCTAACGTTTCTAATCAGTCAGGGACAAGAAGGGGGAGGAGACGAACTACGGAACGGACTAAGCTTGGTCGTTCAATCCAAGGGGAACAGAAGGAAATAGATAAAGGACGAGATGGCGGATTTGCCTCCAAACCAGAATGAGAGACCAAGTGTCGAATAGAGGATCGAGACAACTAGACGACACGATAGTTTCTTATCCCCGACTGAGAAGAAGGGAAGAAGGAAATAGTGTAAGCGATCCCAGACACTTTATCTCTACTCCCTCTATAGCGCGTTTGTCTCAAGGCACCACAATGAATGAATGGGGTTGTCAAAGGAAGAATTAAGAGATGCCATTGAACGGCTTCCTCCTCTTATTGCTGTCTCTTTCACTTTTCCGAACGGAAGAAGGATTTGAAACATGCGCTCAATCCAGTTCTTGTCCGCGTCTAAATAATCCTGTGGAGCCTCTCGTTAGCGCTGTTGTTTCTTGTGATGGATAATAGATCAAGAGAGGAATTAGACGATGAATGGATTCCATTTCCCCATCCTAGGCACAACTCCCTCACACTATTCAAGACGGGACAATGCCACAGGATAATACAAACAGCCAGGAAGTTTCACGAGAGATTAAGCCCCCCTATTCAATGAGTATACTGAGAAGAGTTCGCGCGACAATTCAAAGAAAGTTCAACCGGAAGCTAAAAACCACTCGCATGTGTGAAGATCATCAAGTTGTATTATCAAGAAACAAGACTTCAATGAGAATCGAAAACAATGTATGTAGTCTAGTTCACGTGAACGTCAAAAACCATTATATTCCCTTTGTCAAGCAAACTTCACCACCAAAATTAAAAGAAATGACCAAAGGCTAATGTAGGACTATTCATTCTATTTACTTGATTTAACGAAGTTTGAATACACGCTTACGTATAAATCAAGAATGATGGAATGCAGACATCCCAAAGAAAACACACTCACACACAGTCACAGTCTCAGATAATAGCATTTCAGCGAAAAACTTTCTAGTTAGCCAACGTGAACCCCGGGCGTTCCATTCCCACACAAAAGCAAGCTCAATGCACTTATGTGTTCTTCGAGGATGTCCTTTTCATTCTTCCAATCCCTCTCCTCTTCCCCGCACCTCTCAGTGATATAGAGTTCAACTAAGAGCCAGACAGGCAGGCGCCTCTAAGAATAAGGGGAACGATAAGAATTACTGTTTCTAACACTGTAATAAAGTGCATTTGTCATTCGTCTATTTTCCGCGGAGCGGTCGTCCTTACGTTCGATAGACAACCGCTCCGTGTGGATTAGACGAATGAGAAATGCACTTTATTTCCGTTTTAAAACCCCTTATAAGAATGACTTTAATCGGCCTACGATGGCTAAATTTATTCGGCCTAATAAACGTGCACTAAGATCTCCTCATCTAATCCCTTCCTTTTCATTGTGTACTAATTCATCTTCTTCTTCCTTCCTTCTCCATCGTCTCATCCCTTCTCCTTCGTACAAAACGACTGTAAGGACGTTCATGAGATAAACATCGTAACTACTCAAGCGGTCGTTATTCTCGATCGGAACAAATTTAAATTTCGTCTCTCATTCATCACTTTCCTTGGACATCGACGATTCCAACCTGACAGCGAAAAGGAGGAAAATTCAAGATTTTCATTAAACAGAGTCCAATATATCTAATTGACGTATAGTACCCATTTGCACTGCATACATTACTCCAGTAAGGATCTAGGTACAACATGACACACAAATAAACTGTCACTATAACCATCATATTGCCGATTGACAGTTTCATACTGTCGAAAGCGACAGTTATACTGTCAGTGGTGATAGTTTAAAACTGTCGTTAGTCAATCTCACAGTTTCAGTGACCGTTTTTCCTCTGTGATCTCACGTTCTCATGTGGCCGACCAATAAAATGAATCCTAAAACGAGCCTATATTGGAGATTACAGCACAGGATCAAAAGACGATTTGAGATTTTCTGTTCCCTAGGTCACGTCTATCACTAAACATCGTAACACATCGATCGTCCGATCTCATTCGAGGCGTTCTTTTTGCGTCGTTAAATTGGAACGTGAAACGGCGTTCGCTGTTGAACTTTGTTGCTTCTACGAAGAAAAGGGAAGAAAAGCACACAGGTCAAAAGATCCCGTCAAGGTTAACTACAGTACGTGTCGAACTTTAATTTGATTACTGCTGCGATCTCAACGAGAAGATGGTCGAAAAGGCCCGCGCTATGAAAAAGCTATTTATGACCCCTTTAAATCGCCTTAGAACCGTTGAATTTTGTGAAAAGCCTTTTCGAAGATGAAACGGATGAATAGATGGATATCATATGAACCACAAGTCATGCAGAGAAAAACAAAGGCGGAACAACAGCCGAACATGCATAAACCCTTTCTATTTCGAGACACCTTTGTATACCGTGATATGTTACTTTCTACACATTTCGCCCCCATCTTTCGCTGGAATTCGCAGAAAATGCTTCACGACACATTGAAAACATGTAAGTTTCTAAAAAAAAGATGCGTGGTTATTTCCTGGTTAGGTTGGTCTATAGCCGATTAACCCCACACATATCTCAAAGGTTACCTGCAAACTGATCCAAGTAGTGATGGCTTGAATCATACTTCAGGAGGTGCAACGGATACTACGGATCACTGCAGCATATTCGTGCTATGCGTACATCTCACATGTTAGGTGACTGTTCTTCTAATGAGGTATAGTCGTTAGTTTCATCGTTATCGTTCATCATTAGCGTGTTACTGGTGATGACTAGGGAACAACTATTGGACTTTTTTTTCGTCCATGCGCACCGGTGAGTTATTCTCTCTTGTTCATCATAGACGACCGGTCGAATGAGTGCACAGACAAAAGTCAATCCCAAGTAATGACCATACGAGTAGTGAATAGAGAAGGAAGATGGATGATGTTAGATATGCAGAGGTAATGCGCTTTTTACTCAGTTGTAATGAATATCAGAAGATCCACACACATGCATGCACACTAATTGTAAGACGATTCTAATGAGATCAAGTGAACAGCTTGAATGAATAGAGGTTTCAGGTAACATACAAATGGAATAAAGATTGTGATCATCAGTACAGTAAAAACGCTATATGATAGATACGGCGAAGTGAGTAGGCGAAATAAAAGTAAATATGTAAAAAAAACATATTTGTAAAGATCTTACCTGTATATGGAACATTTTGGTGGGTGGTGGGGGATGTGATTGGGCACTGGACCAGAGATGACCGCGCTCTTCTCCTTAATTGTTGAGATCTCTGCTTTCCTTCCAATTTTATTTTCATTGCAGCCAAAGTCTAGTTCTATCGTCTTCAAACCCTTTATGTATTATATTTTTTCGCTTCTTCTCTTCTCACTACATTTTGTGGTCTATCTACGTCTATATTTATCTTTGAACGACCACAGGCAGTCAGGATATATTACAGTCAGATAATCTGTCCCCTTATGACATTGCTCTATGATCACTGATCTAGGCCCACCCATTACAAGATTGAGCAACGCAGACTAGTAATCGCGCGGAGGCAACGCATTTTAATAATCGCAACGCGAAATCGCCAAATCCGCTTCTCCATTTGCAATGAGGCAAAGTCACGTAGCCTTCCAAGAACTCTGCTCGTGATGGGATCAGAAATGTCACGTCATCAATTAAGAAAAGGGATAAGGAAGCTAAACGGAGGCTCGATCAGAATCAGCAGGAAGTTATCACAAGCGGCGAAAATTGCAGGCAAACTAAATCTGACATATCTACCGTTAAACCTAGGGTTTCTAAATCGGTAGTAATGTGCATTCTCATGCGTGTAATCCAACCGCAGCCGTTCTCTATCGAACGTAGACAACAGCTCCGGGGAATTAGACGAATCAGAAATGCACTTTACTACCGATTGTTTCTTATTTTCACATTGCCAGATTTGAAATTTAAAGAAATAGCAATAAACAAAGTGAAGATAATCTGGCTGATCTTTACATACCTTCATGTGGTGGCGGATAGGGCATAGAGGAGAGATGCTCATCTATGGACATGTTCCGTTCATCACCAGCCATCTGCAAGAATTAGAATTAAGCTTTGTGGATAAAAGAATCTGACGCAATACTGTGCCAAGCTGCGATATGCACTCGATAAATTCATATAAAGTATTACAATGGGTACAGTTGGGATGGGCCCCCATGCACATTAGGCCAATCAAGTTCTTCTAGGCCGAAATGTGATTTGGCCCCTGATAAAAGCACGCAGGTTAAATAGCGAAATGTGCGTGAAACGTGAGTATCTGCAACTGATTCGGACGAGGAAGAAGAGCTTCGAAAGTTCACAGCTCCCCGATTAGACAAGTTGGTAGACACCAGGCTAATCTTGGCATTCAAGTGCTAATAGAACATCAAGCATCAGCATCATCTACATGGACGAGAATCAACGAGATCATCGTGATCCTGTCCAAAAAACTGTGTACGTGCAACATCGTATTTATATACCTTCAACCTCAGATCACATCAGGCTTACACTGTTTGGAAAAAAATATGGAACACTGGGGAGCGTATGTATCAAGGTTTAAAAAAGAAAAGTGACGCAAGCGGGATAACAAGAAACCATAGATGTTCAAAGTTCTTGAATACGAAGCGATTTTTGCAATCTCTGTTTGTAACAAAGGCATGCATCAACCAACACTGCATGGAAAGCAGACAACACGGGTGCTCCCGGTACAGAAGCTCATGCAAAAATAGTTACGCATTCCCATTCGAACATTTCGCACGTACGGCAGAAACAATTCGTGAAGCTAAATACTGATTTGGCTTAATTGTCTGGATATCGTTTCGAAGTGCGCATGGAGCAACATCCAGTCTTTGTCGATTATGATTTTTTCCAATTAGCTTTGTAAATTCCATAAATTTTAATGCAACCATGAACCTTTGACCCACGATGAAGGCGATACTACCCGCTAGTTCCCAGTACTATTGTCCTGTATCTATGCATAAGAAAAGTAGAGATTTTAGAATGATGCACGCTGAAAAATAATTCCACATTTTCTAAAACTTTCAATGGAGCCAAATAGTCCCTATCGGGTAGTTCAGCCTGCAGAAATGCTTTAGAGGTAATATACTTAGGCAAAAATTAGAGCGAATTGCATACATTGCGAGCGGAATTTGTTAAAGTGACAGATAAATAGGTGGGAGAACCTACTCAATCCAATGCGAAGTAAAAGCAAAACAATTCAATACAAAAATAGACGCTAAAGATATGCAGCTTTAAGAATACTGTAGCGTCGACTTTGAATTATCATTTTTAAATCACGTTCGTGTAGTATCACATTCCTATTTTTGTAATTGTGCCCATTTCTTCATAATAATAATTGAATGTAGACAATAGTGATCTTCATGCAACAAATATGTGTCGTATGAGTTGACGCGAACACTCCCACGTTCGACAATACCTCTACGTTTCGCAAATAACGGCACAACGAAGAAAACGACTGTCAGTCCTAGATATTATACATCCTAAATATATGGATTCGATATAACAAGGAAATATTTCTGTCTGGATGAAACCTATCCAAATGCACTATTGAAAGTCAGAGAAACGACGAAAATTTAGGCTAACAGGAGAGAGAAACAGTCGGTAAAAACGTAACTAGCGCACTAGATTTAACAGTTCGTATATTTTTTGATATAATATGTTTGTGCTGGAACATAGACGATGATGATGATCGGCAATAGAGACTGCCAATCGAACCTCGTTCGCACCCAATGGAATGCACTACGAGGTGCGAACGAGGTACGATTGGCGGTCTCTAATCGGCAACGCTAATATACTTGGAAACATGATACACAGAATAGTTGTAATACATACAATGACATGAGGTTTTAGAGACCAAAGTTCACCGACATGCTCCTTATTCACAAAGACGATAATGAATTCGCGAATAGGACAAAAGGATAGCAATAATAGCGACAAAATGCGCGACTGCTCATCCCAGTTCAGTAACCACAGATGCAATTAATTGCAGGAAGTCTGCTCAATAGATTGGAAGAGTACTTTACAGAAATTCCTATAAGAAACGTGTCTTCATTTTCGATAAGCGCATTAGTCATTGGGCATAAATTATCGATAGTTATTGCAATGAAAGCGTGCTCCTACCAGCGACACGCAGTCTAAGAGTTCGCAGCCGTTCAAGGATTATATATGGTTTTCTTGCATCTCATTTTACTTCCGCAAACAGGAATCCAGATGCAGCGTTTCACAAGTAATTGAGATTATTAGATCAGAGATGAGATAAAATAGGCTTTTCAATCACAGGTAGACGATAGAATGAAACATATATAGATATTCAAGCATGCAATCATTGGTCACTTATCTACTCATTTGATCATTCCACCCACCTTCAGAAATTATCATTAGAAATCGAAACATGTATGCATTAAATTATATCATAACATTAGCCGTTCCACACTTTTCGGAACTAATGCAACATTGCTTATTCCTTGATCACTACGAAATGGAATCCAAGAAAAAGTTCATTTTTATGTCTTCTGATTCCCTCGGAGCGGCGGTCTCTCACCTGTGATGGACATCCGCTCCGAGAGAGGGAATTAGACGATAGAAAAATGCACTTCTGCTTGGATTCCGTTAATGAACTAATATTGATCACAGAATGCAAAGTGGAACCGAACGCATAAATGGACCGAATATGCAATTATCCGTCTAAACGACGTCTACATTGCAAGAGATGAGCAGAAGATGTACAGGTTCAGTTGAAGGTAGTGATGCTACTGCAATAAGTTTAACAGCGGTCGATAGACAAGCAATGCCACCATGCTCGTTGCTGTAAATACGATGGTTGGCATCATGACTACTTTATGCTTCAAAGATCTTCAAATAATTCGTGACAATGAAACCTGTGCCAAAAAGTTGTCAAGTTGCCAACTATACTATGACAGAATTCCATGTCTGAACTTGAAGCCTTGAACGAAATAGAAAAATGCATCACAGCATCACACATGGGATTACGCGATCGCTACACTTTGAGAAGCAGTGTGGTCAGGGCAAGATCATGACATTATGGTACTCGAAACAATAGAGACTGATCATCAGAGACATTAAGCATATACTAGAATCTACCGCATACTGTGGCTGAATATAGAAACCCTGGACTGGAATAGGCAACAAAACTGTCAGTCACAGTCTTCGATGTCTAAACTGAGAACACCTCTCGATGGTCAATTGATGATGGGTGGGAGGGGCCTGCGGAATCTTATCAATTCCTAATTTCATGATTGGTCATTGGCATGATTCAGCACTGTTTCATTGCATCAGAGGATTTCTGTGAACTAGGCACTGGGCGGTTCTTCGTTCAATTCTAATTCCCCGTAGAACCTCCCTCGCTTCTCTTCGCTCTTCCACTCATTCCATTACTCATCCCACCCCAATTAGCCAAATCATCCAACGGTCAGCGGACTCGTGCGTCTCTATCATATCTCCCCTCCATCCTACCATCTCATCTTTCGGACTCCGCCCAACCAATTTCCTCCCCCACGAAGGATTGGATTACAGGGATTGGAGGATAAGGCAGATAAGAGGAAATATCTGTTCCATTCCGTCACCCCCAATCATACAGGATATAATATAATCTGATTGAAGATTGACCCCTGTAAATGGACTTCTAATTCTGCCCTCCTTGGAATAGCCAGGAAGCCTGATAGCAAGAAACTTGATGCGGGGGAGATAATCTGGGAGAGAAGTCCCGAGACCAGGCAGAGGAGATAATTGGGATTTGATGAGGCCTGAACTGTCTGGTCATCGGATATGCTCCGATATGGCACGAATTCGATCAGGAGGCAGAAGAGTGTGAGTCACAGTCCCATAATTTCACAAAATACATCAATTTCCTCATTTCAGTTGAGGAATCTGGAACCCGGAACGGAAACTGGACGGTTACATGTCATGCATGATAATCGTAAAATTGAAACCCACCCTGATTCATTGATCTTTTCTGCTTCCTAACTCTTAGAATCTTTCCTAATGGACCATTATATTCACAATCAGGCACAATACGTCTGTCGGATGCAGAAAATGGGTGAATAGAAGCACAAAGTATCTTTTTGTGCTAGGTGGGACTTGACTTCCTGTCCAACACAAAGGACAGGATAAAGCTAGTGCCAAAGAAAGCACTATGGGTGGGCTGTCCAATCGGATCGAGCAGTGCATCCGTTTTCTCTAACTCATTCTCGGCATATTGTCCCTCGCATCTGATAGACAACCGCTTGGCGATGAGTAAGAGAAACTAAATGCGCTTCGTGATCCGATTTTTGGTCTTTAGCGTGCTGGGAGTTTGCTGCAGCTCTTTGAACCAGAGCTGCTAATGAAGGAGGGGGAGAGCGTGCACATTTCGAAGAATTGCTGCTCATCTCCAGGGGATCACAGCTTAAAGTTCTGCGAACGGAAGCGGCATCATTCGCATTATAGAATGGAAGATTCAATGATACGCCCATATAACCAAATGGTACCAGAATGCCACAAGCAAAAGAAAAACGGGAAAGCCCCACAGAACAAAAGCCAAATAATCACAGTTGCAACGTCTTGATACAGAAAAAATGTTCCGATTGTTTGCTTTGCATTTGATGACAAAAGAGAAGTTACGGCGGCAACTCTATGCAATTCCAAGTAGTAACAACAATGAAACCGCTGTCCGAGTGTATGCGCATCTTCGAAAACCGTTGGGCTTTTGATTTAGCGAATGACAATAATTTTAACCCAACGTCAAGATGTCAACGATGGCTTCGATCGTTTCGGTGGACCATTGATTGTCTAGTATAAAAGGCTGCACGTAAAGGTTATTGATCATTGTATGCTGAACCCCATCCTAAACCAGCATCAGAAGATATCCAACAATGAACGCTGATTGCAAGAACTGTCTTGCAATAACTGTTGCATAAAGCCTATTTAGCTACAAACTCGATTATTCATCTCAATAAAAACCGTGAATTAATTGGAGATTAAGCATAATCGGAAGATGCATTCAGAGAATCGAGGATCTTCTGAGACCTCAGCGTATCGTTCGTACCGATAGCTGCTGGGATACAGAAAGGGACAGATCTGCTTTGACACTATCTTTCCTCGCCTTTATAAAGCCTGACCTATTCCGAATGACGGAATGATCCTCAGAATCGTCTCGGGTTGTCGTCAATCGTCTCGTCCACAATCTCTTCCATTACAGGACAACAACTTCCACCAATAAACATTCCCAAGTGCACATCTCCATCTCATCATCACGACAGAAGACCGCGGTCTGTATACGTCTTTCACAAGTCTCAATTGACCCTAATCCCCCCTTCTCTGATGATATGAATATAATAGTCCATCAGACCAGGATATTATTTTTGTTCATAGCCGGCCCAGATTAGAACATGCAAGCGCAGCCGAAGACGTAAGAGGCGTTTTTTTATATCTCGTTCGGGCCTGATCGAGTTCCATAGCCAAAGAGCATACAACGCAGAATTCGCAATAGTGCATCTTGACGTGGGATGGATGTTCAAATAGCCAGAATTTCTATAGGGAAATGCAATGGCGATGTTATCTAGGTCCTGCCCCACAAACCGAAAAAAGAGCCTTTCTGCAGCAGAGAACTGACCATTAAATATCGATCCGAGAACGGAGAACAGCTATAGAGCGACGTGCTTGCGTAGGAACTGAAAACGTATTTCATCATGATCGTTTAAATTACAGTATTCTTTTCATCACGCCATTGACTGCTGATTTCGTAATAGTCACCTTTTCCGCTGGTATTCCTCAAAATCCACGCAGTCTCCGATACACGACATTCATTAACAGTCAGTAAACGCCTGAAACGATTGATTGCATTCACGTCATGATCAAGTCTTTTAGGTCGGCATATTCGCGTCACTTTTGTTTTGCACACAGAAAAATAACTACCGGTACGGTGTACGATGGCCAGTTATTCTACCACTGGACGGTAGTTTCAAAATTAAAACCACCATCCAGGGGTAGAATCACTGCCTTACACCAGAGCGGTGGTTATTTTTCTGTGCGTGACAATGAGACTACATGCAAGAAGGCACAAGATCTTGTGCAAGAGAATAATTTGAGTGCATTTCTATCTAGAGTCTGATCATGAATGCGATACTCACGTGAAGAAGTTCAGCGAATGAATGATTATGAATATAAACAAGAAATCGACAAGTCAGATGATTTGAAACTGCAACAGAAACAATGTTGCTATTCAACTGGGCGGGATCCAACAACTTATTTATACCAGGGTCGTCAGAGCATTCCAGCATGTTCTACCGTACTCTGGAGAACTTGACACATCCCCGACAAGTTATCGTCCAGACTAGGATTAGCCTTTGTGCGGGCTCTACGATATCAAAAATGGGTTGATAATCAAGGAGCATTGCTCAGAAGTATGTTCTGGGTACAGATTACTAGAACAGAATGCGAGGCTCTTTGGGAATGCAAACAATTTAAACCAGTTCGTTGTAGGCGTTTATCACATGCAACTACATAAAGACATCCAATCAGATCATGAGGTCTTTTTCTCTTACTCATTTCCGATCGGATGCGAAAGACAACCGCTCGAGAATGAGTCAGAGAAAAGGAATGCACTCCACGATACACGATGCTATGAACAAAGATGCGTTACATACTGATGCACTGTGTTTAGGTAACAGACAGAAACTCATTCTAGAAATACAGAGCGAAAGAACATGGGTGTAAGGAGATGGAAAGAGCTACAGTATGCGGTCGAATAGTAAACAGAAAACAACAGCTACTGAGAAATATGCCTTTGCAAGCGATATTGCCATCTTTGACTCTTCATCATACTCTACTTGTCATTAGAGATTGCAAATCAACGTACGCTAACCACTCTACTGTCCTATAAGAGCTGATCTCTTCATCTTAGGGATAACTGAAGAATGGAGACAGCAGTAGTCAACGGAAAAGATCTCATCTCACCCTTCAAAACCAGTATGGCACCTCCGTTTTTTGCACCAAAACGATGAAATGTTCTCGTGTCTCCGATCACTAAGTGTTAGATATTACTCAAATACGGAGTTATAGACTGTGAAGAGGTGAATGACAAGGCGCGTTCTTGACACTCGCGTGACGGGTATCTTCCTTCATACCGGATACACTAACATTGACACACCTTACAACCCCTCCAATTGCAAGTAAACAAGTACCTATCCATGTGATTATGTGGAAATGTTAAAAAATTTGTAAAAAAATTATATCTCCATGGGTTCACTGATAATTTTGGGACACCCTGAGGACAGTCTATTCGAATTGAATTGCATCACCGCTTTGTCACGGATTTGGGCTAATGTTTCATTTTTAAAGTCGCATGCGAAGCCAAGGATCAGATTTGCTTGTTGACTCACTCGTGCGATTCGTGCATATTATGCGTTCAAATCACAAAAATACTCTAATATTAGAACGGTTGCAAAATATTGTGATGGTGTTGAAAGTCACGTCGACAACCGGAATCATGCTAAGAACTCTAGTCAATGTTAATGCATTAGTATGTCTGAGATGAGACTAGGAGTGGCGAACAAGAAATTGACAAATTCCAACTTAAACAGTGTGTTAGCAAGTGGAAGATTGTGAAAAGCTCAACTTTGCGATTGCATATGATTGATAACGGACTATACACGGTAATGCATACAGGAACGCACAGCAAGGAGATCAAGCATCTTTGTGGTCACTCACAATAAGTAGACTCATTGTCTTTGCAATCTCAGGAGTCGTGACAAGCAGTTTACTGTAAAACAGCATGATTTTTTTATCGTTTCGATCTGGTAAAAGTTAACAAATGTACATTAGAGGAAGGTTTGCTAATTGCAGAATACTACATTGTTTTTTTTCGAATATAATTTATCAAGCTTTATTTAAAGCTAAAATTCTGAATAGTCGTGAAGCGGATTCAAATAGCCACTAATAAACATCGGAACACGCCTTTTGTAAAAGTGACAAGCATAGTAAAAAGCCATCGAGGCATATAAATGAGCATTACGTGTACTGCAGACATACATTCTGATCGAACGAATCGCATTTTAAAGAATTTCAAAAGATTTCCCAACAGAATTCGAGGAGAGCACCAAACTGATATCATTCCGGAATCTTTCCATTATTGAGGATTGATATTGAAATAGACCTTTTATCCCTATGTTACATAGGCTATGTATGTATTATTGTCCCCTACAAAGCGTTCGCGTGACGTTCACGTTCAGAGAATCTCGAATTCACGCTAAATTTACGCACGTAGTTTCATTGTTGTGCAGCTTTTGAACTACACTGACAAAACAGTCCGGGGAGTCTGTGAGACATATTCTGTAATATTCTGGGCGCTATTAGAGAAGGACGCTTTAGCATAAACGCAGATATAAACATTTAATTTATCTCCCAATAGGTAAGCTTCCTGGGCGACTTCTTTAAGAGTGATTTGGGATGCGCTTTCTTGAAGCAATTCCGTTCTGTCACCCATATGAGAGCTCGTCCATAGCCTTTGACAGTCAGCTAGAGGTTAGAGATCCTCGAAGTTCAGCGGTTTAGAGTTTCTATGTATATTTTGGCTTTCGAGATAGGACACGCAAATTTGGTATCAGCCACGATGTGTTTGCTACAACCTAGTGAGCTTATTTTATTCACTATTCACATGCGAGCGCTCCTCTATAACCGAAAGATAACTAGAGATTAGAGATCCGTCAGATTCAATGTTTCCATGTGTATTTACACTTCCAAACAATTATCAGATATGCTCACATGGTCTGGACTCCCACTGTGCTTACTATAACCTAGCGAGCTTCTTTTGTTCGATATTCTCTGGACTCTGCGTACCAATCCTATTCAGTTTCTTATCTAAATTCAAAAGACAAACACACAATTGACATGGAATTCCCATGAATGAAACATGCATACAATTGAAGTAGGACAGTAAATGGACACTAGAAGAGTTACACAAAACATTTTTTGTCTTGTGATGAGCGCGGGTGGTGGAGAGTCAGCGGGAATCACGAGAAATGGAACTAATTAGACAAGATAAACACTGAGGTTTTAGTACGAAGGAAATAGAGCCGAGAGTATTCGCTACAAGAAGACTTGTTACAAACTGCAGAAAACTGCCAAGGCATTCTCTTCGAAAATTCTATTGTAAAAAAGGCTAAGCTGCTCGATATTTTCAAAGGAAACTGCTGACGATGAGTAACTCGGTTAATTTATTTGAGTTGTAGCGATCTGCATACACGGTGACGACAATTCGTAAATTTCCCATGAGGAAAGAGGGTGGACAGGTCTACCCTAGAATTCATCGTCGACAGTCTGACATAACGATCATTCTGATAAAAGCACAAAGCATATTACCACAGCGGATAATCGGATTTGCAGTATTATTACATGGAATACCGTAGCACGGGTTCAAAAACGGTAAATTTGTCGTCATTCTTCTCCGCCGCGACGTTGTCTATGAGGGAATGAGACAACCGTGTGACGGGGAAGAATGACGACAAATTAACCGTTTTTGAACCCTTAGACCGTACATGTAACATGATGTGCAGATGCTGCTTCATAGCCTTCACTTAGTGTCGTTCTGTTCGAGGATTTACAGGAAAATGAAATGTTCAATTTGTTGGCATTGGCGCAATCTCTAATTGGGCAGCACCTTCAATGATTGGTGGAATTCACCAGTTGCATCGTGCAAAAGCGTAGCGATCGTTCTGTCCCTAGGGACACTGAGGAATACCGTGCAATCGACACGTATCAACTACGCATTTACAGCAACAATACTTAGAATGAGTTCAAGAGTGTGACTCCTCTCTCTAGGGGTTGCAGAAGAGAGTCAGCAGGTATTCTATAGAATTAAGCCCCCGTTAAACAAAACACAGTGTATCTACGTAACAAAATAAATGACTAATTGTAAGCAGAATAGTTAGAAGTCTCAGGAGACGGCAGCTTGGGACCGTGCAAATGTATAAGTAGCATGAGTCATTTGGAATCTACGCAAGCATGAAAACATTGCTCGAGATACAGTACCCTCTAGAGAGTGACGTCATTAAGAAGTCTGTGCCAGACCATCGGAAGCTTTATGTATTATAAGTATTATTTAGCTATTATAGATTAAGCTATTCGGTGAGTCTATGAAGGGCTTACAGCCGGATAAATCAATATACTCGGCGAGGGGTTTGCATAGACACAAAGAAAACAATTTATTTATTTACCGGGCAGGAAGCGCTTCCCATCTGGCTTCTTTAAGCTCAATGTCATATGAAAATAGAGCGAACACTGTCAATCAATCCAAGCTTCATCTTTAAGCAAAAAGCCCCAACAAAAGGCATTGTGTCTGAGTATTGAGAAGGAGTGTCTGCATTATTTCTGTAATAGCACGATGCCTTTCGTTTGCTGCAATTCTCAATTTCCTTGGAAACTACGACTTCAACAATGCCGTTTATTGTGGTCTTTGTGTTAGTGAGTGCTGAATGGAGCAGCACATTCTATCCGTCGCAACTTTCACACAAACGTTCAATCAACCGTAACCGGTTACACCATATGTTCACTATAAGACATCCTGGATGCAGAAAATTAAAAAAAAATTACAGTAACAACATAAATTGCCGCAGGAGGAGGAAGTACAAAATGTGCAAGGACGCGGAAAAGAGTTGAAATTTCCGATAAATCATACACATCAATGCACACTATCAAAGATTTTTCGTTTCTTTGATGTGAGGCACGATGACTTTGATCACCCGACGCGCGAAACGATATCAGAAGAAAATGGGATCCGTAACATCAGAAGAAATTAGTTGCCTTTTAAAAAGCATATTCGAGCCTTCGTATCAGCCTATACAAGCAGCCTTTATGCCCCCCCCCCCCCGAAAATGTGGGGGGGA
>JACMIF010002418.1:0-14267 GCA_014805445.1 Diplogasteroides magnus | reverse complement strand
AAACCAATAAGAATGAATGAGGGAGGAATGGAATCCTCGGTTCCAGTTGAATTGGGAATCAAATTCACGCCTCTTCATTCGTCTCATAAGAATAAAAAAAGCCTCATAAGAAGGGTTGACTAATTCCACGGCGGTATTCCCTGGCGCTGTTGCACTACCTTACAAAACAAGCAATAAAGCTGACTATAAAGGGTCTGCAATGACTTGATATCAGTAAATACTAATAGACCACCAAAATACCTCTAAATACTCAAAAACACACATGCAAAACAGCATCTCTGCCTTCACAAAATTCCAATGAAACGCGCGGTAAAGCGCACAGATATGCGCGAAAAGCGCCCCCAAAAGTTCGGCAGTACTGTAATGTCGGAACTTTTTATTATTGTGTCAACATTTTTACCGGTAAGGAGGAAAATATAATTTATACTCCAATTGAGTTTTCTTTAAGATTTTCCACGTACTACAACATATCAAATTTGAAAAAATCGTGACAAGGTCCCTATAAAAATACTATTTTAATTCCTCTTACTCCAGTATAAACATTATCAGGAAGACTACACGAAGGCCGCCCGTGAGTCTCGAACTCCAGAGAAGACATCGAGGATAGTGGGAGGGGCTGCGGGAACCACTGCGAGGTAATTGAGAGCCATTATTATTTTTATTCTTTATTCCATAGAGAAGATATTCCTTCAACTATTAATTTTACACGCTTGAAATGTGTGAAATTAGTTGAGTTTTCTACAATAAGTGCCGAGAATTGATCTCCAGTCGAAGCTCATTGTTTTATGCATAGTTTATGAATAGTTTTCACCGGGTTAGGTACACGCGCATAGTACGTCGGAGAAGTGACGTTTTGGAACTATTTCACCACTAGTGCCTCGCTTTGAAATGATCCCAAAACGAGAGTTTCAAAACTTGTTAACTCCAGTGAGTCAGGCATGAATTTGACAGTCCGCTCATTCAGAATGGCCGGACTGGGTGATATCGGAGGAGGAGGAAATGGAATGGCTGGAGGAGCACAGGGAGGACTACCATTCAGACAGAATGCAATCATTGAGTGAGTTGAGGAATTTGACGCTTTCCATCTTATCCAACACCAGTGGGTATTGTATTGTTAGCTGATTTTGCAACCTCGTGGAAATGGGTAGCAATGAAATTTTATGCGTCGTGACATCTTACCGTAGTGATTAATTTGGTATGAGGTCCACAGAAATAATCGAATAATGATCCCCGGTCCTTGTTTGGTCTTCTGTCTGCAATTGTTATTGTATGAGTACTACGTCCATCGTATTTTTGTTTGTTTACTTACTACTGGACATGGTAGAGTGGACATAGACGTTGACTCACGCATTTCGGAAACCGGAGAATGGTGTAGATGCCATATCCGGAATTGGGGATCCGTATCTGCAAATTAATTAACTTACCGTACTATTCAGCGGTGGTTCGTTCATCGCGGAAAACGTGGCCGCGTGCAAGTATCGATACCAGTTGAGGGCAGTCAGCGAACACAGAGGTAATGGAGTATTTGGGAAATTAGAAGTTTTCGTATTGATCACTTTCTGAGGAGATTGATTGTGTAATGAAGGACAGAGTGCCATGTTCATTGTAGTCATATGTTGTAATGAAGAGATGCGCCATGAGAATGCATCGAGCAATCTCTCCATTTTACCATTATGGCTCAGTTGTCACCCTGGATGTGATAGATTTGATTCAAGTTTACACAGAGTAAATACAATCGACGGAGTCCTAGCAAACTCTCTTTACTATTTCTTCTTATATATCCCTCTTGAGGTCTCGCATCAACGGGCCATTTCGTGACATATCGTCGTGGTCTGCCGTCGAATAGCCATGCCTGGTACCTCACCAACGATTCTACGGTAAGGAATACTGTACGTTATTTAGGGAATGATTACAATGGCACTCTCTTATTATGCCCTACAAGCTAGCACATAATGATCTTCTGACTTATCTTAATTCCTCCTTGTTGCACAAAATGGCTGTTTTTCGGATCTCTTTTTTAGATATGATTCCTTTCAGGTCACTCGAGTACCGTACACTCAAGTTGCCAACGCACAAGCGTACATGCTCTACTACGAACGAATGCGCGTTCCGAGCTGAAGGGATCCCGCACTGACTTCCCTGATTCGATTCGCGTAGAGTACGGTAGACATCTCATTGCCGGTACCACCTCTGCCCTAGTCGTCTTTCATTGTTTTGTCGCGTTTGTGTTGTTCATACTGTATCTTTCGTCTGTTACTGTAGGAGTAGTTAATGTAATCGATGATCCAATCAATATCTATCCATAGGCAATAATACACATGCTCATGAATTGTAATTACAAAGTGATCTGATGTGTGACATAAAGACCATTTAACCGAAATGACGATGAATATGCAATTCAAGGGGTTATCGTTCCCGCATGTACTTATCGAAGATTATGGATTGCCAATCTACCGTAATCCAATCTTTCCAGTCAAGAGTCCCGTAATGGAAGAGCCTCTTCCCTCATCGGTCGATGTCGTCGTACTCGGGACGGGTCTGGGAGAGGCCATGCTGGCTGCAGCTTGTGCCCGATCAGGACTCTCCGTACTGCATCTCGATGAGTGAGTATCGATTGGGAACTTCTGCTGATTCTATTGTATTGTAGTATACTGTAGGTTACAGTCGGATTACGATAGGGGTACAGTAATAGGGCTTAACTGGATAGTATACTACAGTTACCTACAATACAGTAGAGAAAGGGCATCAACAGAAGTACCACCGATTGATCTGGAGGGTTAATGGATAGAATATTCGAAACTCGATTAGTTACTGTATTCATGAGGTCTTTGCGAAAGTGATACTAGCTTCGCATGCGTCTTTTATTCTGATAATTGTTAGAGAAGACGCGAAAGTGCCATGTTGCATCCTTACAAGCTTCTGATGAGATTTCCTTAGCTCTCCACTGTAAAAATACTTTAATCATTATAATTTTTTCAGTACTGACTAAAAACTATCGCTAAACTCCCAGTTTGAATCATGAGGATTACGATAGCTTTTCCAATCCAGATCACAATTGTTTTGCTTTGCAGTGCTTCGTACTACGGTGCAGAATGGGCGTCGTTCAATCTACGATCGCTTGATGAGTGGATACAACAGCAGAATGAACAACAGAAGGAAGGAGGAGGAGATGTGAGTATTCTCAGTGTTAAAGACAACTGCATCATGGACATTTGCGCCATAATGGTGAAGTGGACAGACTCGCCATCGTTTTCTCCCTTCTGACGGCGAAAGTATCCAATTCACCGTTATGGCACAAATGTCCTGTAACAGTTGTCTTGTCTTGCATCCGTGGTCTTATCTGTTCGTTATTTATATATATTACCCAAGCGGTTTTATGCCGCTTGCAGTGCTTATTTCGTTAGGCGAAATCGTCAATTAATGTCTGCATCATTTCCGGGGTAAAGAAAATACATAGCATACAACATTTATATAACTTGTGTAAAGGCTGTTTCCAACAGTGTGCACGAGGAGTTTGGTCACTTTCAAGACGGGTCGGTTCTAAAACGGCAGTTACAATATGTCCCAATCTCGTGCAACAGTGATGTTGTATGTTTCAGGATCCTCCCAATCCCGATCACGTGAAGGAGGGAGAAATATTCCGACCACTGAAGAGGAAGGCTACGGTCTCGGTGACCAAGGACGAGTGGAGTGCGGGCAGGTACGGTAGATTTTCTAGTCGGGAGCCAAACGTGCGACCTAAATGATTGATTTAAAGTACCTGTCCACAGAAAAAATTACCCCCTTTTTTATCTCATTTTCCGAACAACTGCGGCGCCAATATCATGTTATCGAAAATAAAAATGACCGGAAGTCATTCCCTGGCCTCTGGTGAGCGATCAAAGGTGCAAAATCTAGTGCTTGCACTTTGCAAGCGCGCGCGATTCAAACACAGTACTGTAGCTTTGGGCAGTATTGATCAAGGCTCCGCCGCCTAGACTTCCCTCTCCCTACCCTTTGAAACCCGGCTCGTGTGCGATGCGCCGCGGAGGTAGGAGGCGGCCGTCGTGGCTCCCTCGTCGGTTTAGTTTCCCAAGTTTGAGGTAAACATTCGATTAGCGCGCGAATTTGAATGTTTCCCTTCTGTGGACGGGAACTTTAATGTTGTAAATAGAGTGAGTAAACGTCTATTATCCCTTTTGCCTGTACGACCACCGGAAATATTTTGGAAAGTATATATCCTTTGAGTGAGGAACGAATCACCGAGGATAAGACATACAAGGAACAAGTGAATGAACAATGGAGGAGGTTCAGTATTGACATCACACCAAAGGTGGGGGATATTTATTGATTGAAGGCTTTTGAATCGCTAATTCTGACCCCTTTATCGACTATTTGATGTGTTGTTTTCTTCGTTTTTGATGATTTAGTTAGGGAACTCTCCTGTTGAATTCGGGTAGCTCCTCTATATTTTATGCTCGTGAGAATCATGACTAATGCTGCATACCAATCTCTCTCTGGTTTTCACATTCCCAATCAGGTGCTACTGTCAAGAGGCGATCTCGTGAGCACGCTGTGTGACTCTCAGGTCTCTGCCTATGCTGAGTTCAAGGTACTTTTTAACATTTGAAGGATTGGCACCATGCCAAGTTTTGCAGGTAGTCGATCGTCTCCTCGGCGTCACTCCGCCCTCCACTCTCTACCGTATCCCGTGCAGTCGTGGCGAGATCTTCGACTCGGACTTATTGTGAGGATTCTATAGCTCACATCTTGAGTAGACGTGTATCCTTTTCAAAATCCGCTGTATTTTGCTAGGTTATGGAGTTCAGAGCCGGGAAATCATACTGGTTATTTCTAAATACCGTAACCAGTCCATCGTTACAGGATGATCGAGAAGCGACGACTCATGAAGTTCCTACAGCTCTGTCTGCTATGGCACAAGAGTGACGGTCAGGGAGATCAATTGAGAAGTGAGAAGGATTACTGTAGGGCGACGATTACTACGATCGTCTTACATTCCATTGACCGTCGTTTCTTAATCTTGCCCCTTCAGCCCACGCCAATCGACCATTCCTCGAGTTCCTGGCGGAAAACGGCGTGCAGGGATCACTGGCCAATTTGGTATAAAAAATTTCGTGTGATAAGGTTATCTTCGTCATAATGAGTACTGTTTCTGACACTTACTAATATTTGATTTAGCTTGCACCGGTTTTTGGAATATTGCACAAATGGAAATGTTCTCTTAAAATGTCAAATTATCTTGGAAAATAATTGAAAATGGGGGCCGCAATGGCTGGTTTTTTTCCCGAAATTTTGAATTTTTATACTCTACTTATTGGTTGTTCAATATTATGTGTAGATCGCCCGTTCCCTCTCCTTCCTCTCTCCTCCCACTTCTTCTCCCACAGTGGAAGAAGCACTCTCTTCACTCTGTCGATTCTTGGACTCTGTCGGTACATTCGCCCCCTCTCCATTCCTCGTCCCACTATATGGATCGGGAGAGTTGCCTCAGGTATAATCTTTTTTCCCGATAGTCCCATTTCTATGAGATTATCATCTGAGATTGTAGCCCAATGGTGCACCGTAAACTATTTCGTACTGTTCCCGCATGTTTAAGAATGTTTTCATCTGAACCGTTAGAGTTGTGTTGCAAGCAGACTGTATATATTCATGATGGAGAAGTGTTAGTGGGTGTTCGAATAGAATATATTTGAATTCAAAATCATCATTTCTATGTTGAGTGTTTCGCCCGTCTGGCTGCGGTGTTCGGTGGTCTTTACTGTCTGGGAAGGAAGATACAAGGAGTAGTGGAGAAGGAGGGAAAGTAAGGGCAGTTTAAGTTTGTAGAGGCAAAAAGGTTGTTTTATGTTGTTTGAAAAAACAAGGGTCATTTTGATCGTTGAGAATATACTATATACTTCTATAAATCCGTAGTATTTGTGTTTTGCAGAACATGTAAATCGCACGGAATAATTTAGTGGTAATAGATCTAGGCTATCTCTTTTAAGAATGGAAATTAGTAAACTTCTCTACACAGCTACTCTTGCGTGTGGCTCGTCGTGTCTCAGTATACCGTAACCCTGACATTCAGGGTGGTCGCTGTGATCGCTGCGGGACAACGAGTGGAGTGCCAACATCTCATCTCTTCTACCGCCTTCATTCCCAATGAATGGTTGGAGAAGAAGGATGAGGAGGAGAAGGGAATACTCAGGTGAATGGTGTTGCAATTTATCAGATAAAACTAAACACCCTAGTTTCAGCTTGACATTCATGATGATTACATTACTGTATCATTCAGGTCGATTCTCATCTCGCGTGGATCACTGTTGCCTGATTCGCAGAAGGAACATGTGGGTTTTACGGGTTTTTGCCAAGATGTTACATTCTTAATGACTGCAATTGACTGTCTTTTCTTCGTATTAGACTGAGGTACGGACAACCATTGACGAGCATCTTTGTGATGCGAATTAATATTGTTCATGCTGCACAATTTCACCAATTACTAATACATTTTGCGACAAACGCGCAAGTCGACAACATTGGCACACCTTTCCATAGTGAGTTTTGCAAATTTTGAAAATACCTTTTGTGCGATCATCGACCTGTTTTTACAGGCCGTTTTCAAGACGTTGAATTCTTAGTGACAATAATTGACTGTCTTTGTGTTGAACTAGGGGACCACCAACGACTATCGCGTTCCTTTGAGATTCATACTAATATTGTCCATTCTGCACAGATTCAGCAAGTTGTTGTTGATAACACTTCTTTCTTCAGATCTCAATGGTGAACTTGTCCGGTCTTGAGCCCTCGAGTGGTGCCCGTCTACAGGAAGCAGGATGGGAGGCATGTCTCGCTGAGAGAGCATACTGTAGGTGTTTTGAGAATTCGGTACTTATTTAAGGTTTGTTGAAGCGTCACATTCCTTGTTGTTAGCAGTGTCTATTTTTGGAAGTCTGCCATACACTGTGGTACAACTTGGAATCACGTGGAGTGTTTTGATGTTGGATTATCTTGTCCCTTTGCAGTCGTTGGCCAATTGACGGCTGTCGCCAGTCCGGAATCACGACAATTGGCAGAGGATGTGGTGGATAAGTGGTATGAGACTGAGAAGAAGGAAGAGGAGAGTGAGGAGGGGAAGAATGAAGACATGACAGAGGAGACGAAGGAGGAAGAGAAGACTGAGGTCAAGAAGATGGAGGAACCATTCAAGCCCGTCCTCATCAGAAGAGTGCAGTTCGAACTCGACCAGGTACTTTAAAGGGGTCAAAGGCAACTAATGTGCCATGGATATTTGCGCCACAACGGTAAAATGAACGAAAATTTTGCGTTTTAAGTCTCCAATTGACCGTTATTCCTCAAATATGCTTGACTCAATTGCATTTTAACCAACGCGAAAGAAATTGGAAGAGTTGGTTGTCATCTTCCTCCTCAATATAAACTGTTATCTCGTCTAGCACTAACAATAATGATGCAGGACAACAGCTCGAAATGGAAATGACAAAGAAGTACATGGGATTGACTTATCTGCTCAAACAAGAAATTCTCTTAAGGAATCATCGTCCCTAACACCAGATGCGCCCACCAACGTCGCCGTCGTGAGGTTGCCCGACGGAACAGCTGACTACGCTACCGTAGTCACCGAGGTACGGTTGAATGGAATAAGGGGCGAAGGAAATTAGGTGTTGACACTGCAGTTGTGATAAGTAGAGAAAGCCACATCACCATTTGCCCCAATGTCATTCGACCGTCTAAACACTGAGAAAAGATTGTTCTTTTTTTCCTTTCGGGCCAATATAAATTTCTAAAAAGTCAACAATAGCTTTCTTATTCAGGCGAAGTTTCTGTTCGGGAAGTTCTGGTCCGATCGTGATTTCCTTCCACGAGCACTACAGAAGAGTGAAGAGGATGAGGAAAGGAAGGAGGAGTATGGAGATGAGAAGGAAGAAGAGGAGGAGAAAGAGGTTGAAACAAAGGAAGAGGAAACAGAGAATGAGAAAGAGCAGAAGGATTAAGAGTTCCTTCATACTATGCATAGCCTACTATTTTATACCGGTACCATTGTGATATTTGAATATATTCCCAACATTTTTGCGACAGAAGCGATAAATCTGTGCATTTTTCCATATTGTTCATTGAGCATCTCTTGAATGAAAGGCTTTTTGATTTTTTTTGGTTGCAAGAACTTGATTTATGTATTACGTTTTGTTCGCAAGCGAAAATGCAAGATGAATTAGTCATCATGGACACAGACTCATTTCCCAGCTTCCATATTTTGTTCGTTTATGTTAGTGTTTGCTGGAAGACAACTAATCGGAGTCAGACAAGCTTGACCGAAATGTCTGGATATCGGGGCAGAGTCCACAAACATACTCACATGTACAGAAAAGCAGGCAGTTACATCATATGGCAACAAGTATAAAGTTACAGTAATCTTCTCACAGGTTGCATTACTCCCACATTATACAAGATCCATTTACCGAATGTATTCTCCTCGGTTGTGCCCTACATGTCTGTGATTGTCTGTTTTTCCGATGTGCACACGACTGGTCATCGAAGATAGAGACATGAAAAAGTATTTTCACTTTATTATTATATTTTTAAACATTTATTGCTAGAAATAATAGAATTCGTTGCATAAGTAACTAATAACAGTGCATTATGGTTGGTAGCAAGGATTCTAAAACGGTAAGTTTGTAGTCATTCTTCTCCGCCGCGCTGTTGTTTCATTCCCTTTCCCTCATAGACAACCTCGCAGTGGAGAAGAATGACGACAAATTTACCATTTATTGAACCCCAAGTTGGTAGTTTGACTAGTTTGTGGGTTATGTTTCAAGGATATACTATATACCCTCCCCCCCCCTAATTCATATCCCCCACTTATTCTTATTTCCATATTTTCATTTTCCACTCCACCCCCATGTCCATGTACCAGTCTAATATTTTCGCGCTTGCTGTCACATCATTATAGATGTACGATAAATAAATAAATAACTAAATAAATATATGTTTTATACGCTCTGTAAAGCATAACCCCTGAACTATAGTTCGAACTAATCAAAATTTCGACCATACAGTACATATTCTTAGTAGGCAAAACTTGTAAATATTTCCCTATTCAACATTGCAGGTATAATTACACTCCAACCAAGACTGATCTGTCCTACTTGGTGAGTCGGTGATCGACTGTGGTGTCTAACTCTTGACTTCTCCCACATGCTCATCACATCTTGAGATGTACGATGGCGTTTTCAGGATAGGTTGCGAGTTAGAATAAACCGTTCTGTGTCCTACTATAATCTAGCCAGAACTTATCTCCTTATTTCATATTTTCTTGTTATTTTAATGTCACTTTTCACGATCAGTCCACAGATACAAGGTACCACCGCCACAGAAATCATGCACTGCAATTATACACGTACAATTGTGTAGTTGAAATCTTCATCCGTGTAATTGCGAATAAAAAAATTCTCAGAGTCGAAGAAAAACAGTAACAATTTCAAACAGCGGGAAAAGTTCTCAAAGCATTATCTTCAGCGAAAATGAGGTGGGTTCTCGAAAGGTTACAAAATCAACAACAGCTATGCAACTACTATAACTAAATATTCTGGCTATACAATGAACAGACCTATGTGGGCAGAAAATTCAATCAATAGTTTAGAGTATCTGATAGCGCGTGAGATACGGTGGATCGCAATGATGAAGGGGCGGAGACCTTAAGCTGCAGCCTGGTTGACATCTTCGAATGCCTTTGCTGCAGGGTTGTTGGTGGGGGACTTCGAGTAGTCGGGCTTCAGCCTCTTCTCGGCCATCTCTCCATATGGGTTGAAGCCGAGTCTCTCCATCTCAGCCTTCATCAGCTTCTTCTTCGCCTTGGGTTCCTGAAGGGAATTGCGGTGATTACGGTATTTTAACCACAACGGTTCATGTTCCCCTTTGCAGTTAGTAACTCTCAATATCGAAGACAACTGTACTACACCCACCTTTTCCTCAGCAGTCTGAGGTGGGCACACCTCTGTGAACACTCCTGTTCCAATGGTAGTCGTGCCCTGAAACAGCATTCTTATTGATACCATAACCATCATTTCCACTCAAGTACCTTTCTGATGGTGAACCTCTGTTGAGGCTCAATGAACATCTTCTGGTTCAAGAGGAGCTCCACTCTGCAATGCTTCTTTAAAATTCGATTAAATTATATTTTTAACATTGAATAGCGCAAATTTCAGGGTACATAACCAGAACAATTAATACAATCGTACTCGGAAGCCTCTCCAGGCATGATGAAGTCCTTGTCCTTGATCTTCAGCATCGCTCCAGAGTCCCATGTCAGCGAGAAGACGTGCTCCTGAAATCATCCATAACTACAGTAACCTGAAATTCGCAACGAGAGTACCTGGAAGAAGTTAGCGAGTGGCGTCTTGGATCCACCTTCGGAAGGCTTCAGCACGTAGAGCTAAAACAAATCAGTGGTTCGGATCGTGCAATACCTTTCGAATATTAAAAAGAGAAGCGTTTCGCACCTGTGCCTTGACCTTGTCCGTGGCCTTGTGTGGGTGTCCCTGGGGAAGCAGAACGCATCCTCTCCTGAAAATAATTTCAACTGTAAATGGTTGCTTGGAACAATATTAATTTCATCGTAGACTGATTGTTAGCAGATCGACGTGTAGTTCCAGCAGGGACAACGTTAGTGCCTACCTGACGTCCTTGGGTCCCAGTCCTCTCAGCAACACTCCCAATTGGTCTCCGGGCTCGGCAACTTCCACCGTTTTACGGAATGATTCCAGGCCTGTAAATCAGCCGTCATCACACAAACAATAGGAGCAATAAATTCAATAATTTTCGAAACAAGGAAAAAAGTGTAAGCCCACTAACCAGAGATGACCGACTTGGTTCCCTCCCTGTCGCATCCGAGAATCTCAATCTTGTCTCCTCTCTTCAGACGTCCACGCTCCAATTTACCAGTGATCACGGTTCCACGACCTGAAAAACCATATACCTGTTTATGTATACTGAAGTTTTCGAAATATCTTGTCTAGTGCTTGAAAAATATAACTCAATTTTGCAAATGCGGATCGACATTAATCACGCAGGTTAACCACAATAACGCGAGTATACCCAAATCTCTCAACCAACCCTGGATGGAATAGACGTGCTCCGCAGCGAACATGGGCTCCTTGTCCACGTGGCGCTCAGGAATCACAAACCTTCAAGATTATGAAATTAGCACAATGTACTACCGAGTAACATACTTGTTGTCAAGTACATCCATTAGCTGCTTGATTGACTCAATTCCAATTTCCGGTCGCTTGTCTTCCAATGCGCACAGGGCAGAACCAAAGATGACCTACAAATAGTAGAGTTATTTAAGAACTTCAATTCCGATAAACTCACGGGAAGCTCAGCACCGTTGTAGTTGAATTCGGTGAGCACCTCAATTGGGAAATTTCGAATTTTTCCTGAAATGGTAAAAAAAAGTACCTCACGGATCTCCATCTCCACGAGTTCACGCGTCTCTGCATCTTCGACTTCGTCAGACTATAGGAAAACAAAATTTAGATAACACGAGAACGAAGTCGATACCTTGTTCATGAACACAACAATGTTCTCCTTGGGAATTCCGACTTGGCTGGCGAGGAGGAGATGCTCCTTCGTCTGAAAACATTCCAATGAGAGCAGAGCAGACTCAACTATTCTTGTTTCAGAAATTGTTCGAAAGTGTGGACGCCAGACTCAAAATCCAAATCAATCGACACTTCCTCAGAGTGCATTTAGGGGCATCTCTTTGCAATTTTACTCCATCAACCCGCCATCGATGGTTCCCATCCAATTTCGAAAAATGGTTTCAGATACCAACTTGAGGCATGGCTCCGTCAGTGGCGGCCACTACAAGAATTGCTCCCTCCATTTGAGCCGCTCCAGTGATCATGTTCTAAATGCAATAATTTACCACCTGCATTCAGTAATAAACGATAAATCGTAAAAATGGCATCTTAAAGATAAAATAAGTGAAATAGTTTAACAAATTTCTTGCCTTGATGTAATCTGCGTGTCCGGGGCAGTCAATGTGAGCGTAGTGCCTCTTCTCCGTCTCGTACTCCAAGTGGAATGCGTTGATAGTGATACCTCAAGAAACACATTATAAACAATTGAGGTAAGAAACAATGTGCATGGATTGGGATTACCAAAATGTAGAAAGAGATATAAATAGGACTTTACAAGTTGAAAACTTGAATTGATCGTCCTAGAAACGTTCTCATCTCTGACGAACTAGTGATAATCAAAAATAAGACATTAAACAGTCAAAATAGAGTAAATAAATTCCACCTCTTGCCTTCTCTTCAGGGGCATTGTCAATGTCTTCGTATTTCCTGTACTTGGCTCCCTTCTTGGTTGCCAAAACTGAGAAAAATCATTGAATGATGAAATATAGAATAAGCATACACTTAGTGATGGCTGATGTGAGGGTAGTCTTGCCGTGGTCGACGTGTCCAATGGTGCCAACGTTCAGATGAGGCTTCGAACGATTGAACTTCTCCTTGCCACCTCAAAATGGCAATGTACAGAGATTCCACTCAAAAATATAGGAAGTAAAACGTTTTATACTGAATTCTTACCTGGAACAGCGAAGCATCGCACGTGTTGCACGGATGAAGAGGGTCTGAGGCGCACCAGGCCACCAAGAACTTCTACAAAACAATAATTAATCAAATATCTCCAGAAATGTCAAAAATAATTTAAATTATAATTACTTACGACTTGTGCTTGCGTTGCTGCAGATTCTGAATCCCAGCATCTTCGCTTTATGTACCTAATCAATATACATGATATTTTTTCTGAGAACAACTTTCAGGTATAACCAACGGCCATCGACCGGATTTCACCCCATTTTGACGGGTTAGATAAATAACACTCTTTATTCCAGCATGTACAACGTGAACATATGAGTGTGCCAAAACGCTATGGCTTTGATACTTTCTATAGATCGAGGAACGAGGAAAATGAATCTAGACGGGACGCCTCTTCAGAACCTCTTGCCAGCGGCGCGCAACTCGTCGATATGAGCCTGCACCTCGTCGCTCAGCTTGTTCTCGTCCTGAAAAATATATTTAATAAATATTTATGGACGCGATGTTTTTGAACACTGGCCCAGTCACGTGCGTTTACCACATACATCTAAGAACGGCCACACTTTTTAATTCGTTTGAAGAGAGCGCGCAGCTCCGCCCCCTATGGTTTGCTTTGATGCGCAGTGACTGTTCCACAGCGGTGAACGCGCTGCGTTGGCGTTGCGGGTGCGGCCGTCGTTAGCCAAATAAAATGTATGTGGCGGGCGCCAATAAACGCACGTGCCAGTAAAAAGAAAATGCACTTGCCTTAGGGCGGAGATTGTCCAGGTTGAGCATCACGTAGGTGGGGTAGGACAGGAAGGTGACGGCGATTGCCAGATACAGAGCCAACTTAAAATATTATCGAATTATTTAAATGAATCGTTTCCCGAAGAAGTTGCATTAGTGTCTGTCAGCGTTTAACAGCACAAAGATCGAGTAAAAGCGAACCTTCTCGGCGGGTGAATTGTAGCGGAGTGGAGGAGTGCTGTCCACACCCTTGTGCAGCAGGCGACGGCCGTTCGCAGCGACGAATCGGGAAGCGAGAAGCGAAGCGCGGCCGAGCATCCTGAAAATTGTCATTCAAGTTCACACGAAAAATGCTGGAACTTTTTTCTCACGCAAAATAGAGAGTTCAGACATAAATGGGCCGCTGCAATTGACATTCAGTGATAAGTTTAGAAGAAAATATCGAGAAAACAGGACCTTAAATCAGCTGAAAATAAGCGAACTCCGCCCTGAACCGTGCGTTTCTACACTGGCAGTTTCTAATGTACACCGGTACACCGCGTACACCGCGTACACCGAGTACACCGAATGGTGTACATCCGTACACCGAGTACACCGCGTACACCAACTTCTGTACACCGGTCCCGCTGTCAGCAGTCACCATTTCTCATGAATTTTTTGCTGATTTTCTTTCTTTTGATGTGATCAAGGTAGATTTTTTTAATCTATGGAATTTGTGAATATGTGGGTCAACAAGTTGTTGGTATTGCTTCTTAATTAGAATTCTTAATTTGTTTGCAGGTAATTTTCAAAGCTAGCAATGTGGTATTTCAGGTAGCAATCATGAGTTAATAAAGTAATAAAGCTGGTGTGAACGAGTTGATGAGAGGAATCAGGCAGCACATTGATAGTCTTCTTGGAGATCATAAGGTACGACTCGATTCAATACAATGATTT